>JACXGJ010009559.1:0-24004 GCA_016801105.1 Esox niger | reverse complement strand
AAGACTAAGTGTGTTATTCAACTATCATTACGAGGACTAAGACTAAAGACTAAGTGTGTTATTAAACTATCATTACGAGGACTAAGACTAAGTGTGTTATTCAACTATCATTACGAGGACTAAGACTAAGTGTGTTATTCAACTATCATTACGAGGACTAAGACTAAAGACTAAGTGTGTAATTCAACTATCATTACGAGGACTAAGACTAAAGACTAAGTGTGTTATTCAACTATCATTACGAGGACTAAGACTAAGTGAGTTATTCAACTATCATTACGAGGACTAAGACTAAAGACTAAGTGTGTTATTCAACTATCATTACGAGGACTAAGACTAAAGACTAAGGGTGTTATTCAACTAGCATTACGAGGACTAAGGGTGTTATTTTATTAAATGCATTTAAAATCATCCCCTGAATTATGTTATTTCTTATACAAATCAGACAAACATATGTGAAATTAATAAGTTCAGATACAGGATACTAATCCCATTGATCCAAGAGGAAATTCATGAGAAATGTAACACATGAGAATGTTTTGGTCAAAGTTTGGTGAGAATGACCAGTGTGTGTTTTTGTGTTTATGTAATGATGCTTGAATGTGCATCATGTTTGTATGTGCGTTATATATACGCCTTTGACAGGCTGCACTACATTGCACCAGCCTGCTGTTTTCTTTTGTTTCTTGTCAAAAAGAAATGCTGCTTCATCTTTGCTGGTCCAGGATCAGCTGCTGTGACCACTCGTAACCTATCTATTTTTAGGCCATCATTAGCAAACGGCTCTAATAAAACCAACCCTTTGTTCCTGGGAAACATTAAAATGGTGATCTCCAAATTACCCTGCATTTTCTCCGATCTTCTTGATTGTCTAATAATAGGGGCTGGGTAGGGCTAGTTTGCAGATGTTCTCTAAACGGAAGAGGGGAAATCGGGCCTCTCATCTGGTTTGATATTCCACAGGACCGGACGGGGTAATTTGGTCTCTAAAACAGTCCCCCTTTACAGGCCCCTCTCTTGTAGAACCCCCTCCCCTCGTTCTTCACTTCCTCTGTAGGTTGCTCACCTGGCTCTATTTCACTGGCTTCCCTGTGTTAGGATAGGCAACTGGCCGTGACGCCTCTCTCTCCTCTCCTTCGCCCCACACCTCTGCCTCTACCCCACCCACCAGAATACTCCTTACCGTGATCGAATCCCGGAAATCACTAATCTGTGTTCTAGCTCATGAGTGTTTGTAGCCATAGGAGCCCTGGAATTCTATCCCAGATTTAACGGAATCCTCCCTGGAATTACACAGCCTTCCCGCCACCACCCACAAGTGTTTGTGTGAGGCCCGCTGCCGGAACGTTCCGCCGTGCCTCGTTTAAATGTTGCAGCGCTGTTTCCGGCGGTCATTAGAACAGCGCTATTGGCCTTGTGTCGCCAGTACGTGCCACCCGCCCCTCACATGAGCAGACTCTGCCACGCCCCCCCCCTTAGCCCGCCTCATTTCCTGACGCTACGCAGAGTTGCGCTGGGCTCGTTATTTCCTCTCCAACACGCCGCGTGTTCAACCGCAGATTATCACCCAATTACCACCTCCCAGACGGGCCCTCTCCGGCTCCCCTGGGCCCCCGTTGCTCCGCCGCTGTCGTCTGTCTCGGGTCCTCGCTGGCGCAGCTGCTCCAGCTTGGGAATTTATAGTGTCAGTCGAACCGCGGCATTCGTGAGAGTGCAACCTCGCTGGTTTTGTGTTTTTATTTCCATCATGGTCTGTTGCCACCAGAGGATGGTATTTACGATGTACAGTATGATAGATATTGTAGTGAAATGAGTGAGGAGAGTGGAATCTGTGAGTGGACGCCGAGGTTCTGTTTAAAGTCTGTGTTGAACTCGAGTTGGGGAGGCTCCGATTACATTAGAGACTGAGGCTCGGATAGGGAAGGCCTCTGGCTTCTGCGTCGGTCTGTCTTTATGTCTGTCGGTCTGTTTGACTGGCCGTCCGTCCGTCTGTCAACACTGTCCATCTTCTGTGTTAAATAAGCACATCGACCAGCTGGCTGTGTCAGTCAGCCCATTCAACCGAATCACTCAGAGATGGCTTTGGGAACTGGGGGTGTATGAGAGAAGGGTGCGCTAAAAGGGAATAGTGCAGAGTTATCAGTTATTTCCAATGCAGAGATGTCAGTTCTTATTGTCCAGTGCAGAGATGTCAGTTCTTATTGTCCAGCGCAGAGATGTCAGTTCTTATTGTCCAGTGCACAGATGTCAGTTCTTATTGTCCAGTGCAGAGATGTCAGTTCTTATTGTCCAGTGCAGAGATATCAGTTCTTATTGTCCAGTGCAGAGATATCTGCTTTTGTCCAGTGCAGAGATCTTAGGTCTTATTTTCCAGTGTAGAGATATCAGATCTAATTGCAGATATATCATTAATTATTATCCAGTATAGAAATATTAGCTCTTTATCGGTGAACAGTGACCACATCAATAAATAAGGGATTAGGTACATGATAATTATTACAACTGCCCAAGGATTAACTGTCACTGTTTTTCCATTAAAACCACACTTGTCTCCCTGTTGACGTTTTGAAGCAGGAGTAACAGCGGTTTGTCTCTCCTGTCCACAGGCTCTGACATCTCCCTGGACCCCAGTCTGGTAGCCAGCTCCCCTTGGAACAGCTCAGGTGATGACACGCACGGCAAACGCACACGATGTGCGCACAATGACACACTCCACGACACACCCGCAAACACAGCCGCGCACGCGGTGCTACAATACAACAAGCCAACAAAATGAGTCTGCATGCCAGTCAGAATTATACCATTGTGACCTTACATGTCGAAACAGGCCTGGGCAAAGAGAAATCCTACATGCTTTTCATTATCTGGCCTCCCCATTCGGCTGTGAATAGACAACAACACAGTGGTTGACTGTTATATGGTTATCGGACGAGGAGGATGCGGTTTGGCCAGTGTTGGTTTCGATCTGACGAGCAGACAACATTCAGGTCCTATGAAAGCAGCCGGGTCAATCCGGCGGTGCAGGGGAACCGTCGATGCGGCTGTCCGACGCTGGCGACATCAGAGCCGTTTGAGGAGTTGACATCACTGTAAACCTCAAACAGCGTCTGTCGTCTCCGGGGGGTTTCCGTACACGTCTGAGTGGATGCTCAGATATGTGCTCGGGAATTCCAGGTGGAGCTGGCTGGCTGGAGATTGTGCCCGAGAGGGGTGTCGTCGTGACGGCAAGGCGTCGTCTACCCTGTGACAGTCCCTTTGAGAAGACGGATTATGCTGGGCTCCTACTGCGCTTGTCAAATGTATAGTTCGGATTTCCATCTAAATGTGGATTTGGAGCTTGACCTGGCTATAGAGACGGAACAGGTGTCTCCTCCTCCTCCCATGTAATGCTAGCTGGGCTCCAGCTCATGTTCCTAGGCTGTCTCCTGGTGCAAAGGCCAGGCCTGCCCACTGACTAGGCCTTTATTAACCAATAAGTATTGACAGACTAATAGACAAAGAGCTAGAATGCAGAAGCTGCTTGGTTTCGTTGTGTTTGACTTTACACAGTGCGTGTGCACGCGTGCGTGCGAGTGTGTGTGTAGAGACAAGGCCACAGTAATGAAGAAGGGGCAATGATGGGAACAATTTAGTAATCTTGTGATATTAAAGCACTGTCATGAGGCAGGTTAGGTTTTGGTTTCAGTTAGATTGGGTTACCAATTACTACAACACTCCGCACGAAACAATTACAAAAGAATGGGTTTGTTGTACCAACGCTGGCAGGACATCGTTTTCCTCTTCACACTGGTCTTCCAGCAGTTGAGTGTGCAGGCAAACAGTTGTAACTTTTCCACTCAGACCTATGGGAGTGTGCTAAGATGTGACACATTCAACTCAGCCAATAGAAGTGGATGTGTCATGACCCACTCAGGCTTACGGGAGTGTGCTAAGCTGTGACACATTGAACGCAGCCAGTAGAAGTGGATGTGTCATGACCCACTCAGCCTTATGGGAGTGTGCTAAGATGTGACACATTCAACTCAGCCAATAGAAGTGGATGTGTCATGACCCACTCAGCCTTTTGGGAGTGTGCTTAGCTGTGACACATTCAACTCAGCCAATAGAAGTGGATGTGTCATGACCCACTCAGCCTTTTGGGAGTGTGCTTAGCTGTGACACATTCAACGCAGCCAATAGAAGTGGATGTGTCATGACCCACTCAGCCTTATGGGAGTGTGCTAAGCTGTGACAGATTCAACGCAGCCAGTAGAAGTGGATGTGTCATGACCCACTCAGCCTTATGGGAGTGTGCTAAGATGTGACACATTCAACTCAGCCAATAGAAGTGGATGTGTCATGACCCACTCAGCCTTATGGGAGTGTGCTAAGATGTGACACATTCAACTCAGCCAGTAGAAGTGGATGTGTCATGACCCACTCAGCCTTATGGGAGTGTGCTAAGCTGTGACACATTCAACGCAGCCTATAGAAGAGAATGTGTCATGACCCTAATCCCAATTCAAAAATGTATTTCAACCCTTATTCTAACTGTAAAGACTTGATTTATCCCAAATCAGATAAAGCTTCTTGTTAGAGTTAGGATGGGCCAAAGGTGTATCGTCCTTGTTTTACAAGCATAGTGAAGATTTGGCCCTCACAATGAAATGGGAAAACACATTATATTATTTCTGTGTGTTTTTAGACTTCTCTCTATGTGGTGTCTTAAAGTAGAAGGCCATTCATCTTTGGAGAGCTTAGTGGAGTCTTTGAGTGTTTGAGAACTCATCCTGTAGTACATTTGCTGTACCTGTCCAGATATGAGTCACACATATCTGGCAAACACAGTGCTCTGTGTATGAGCTACAACTTCACATAAAATATCCCTGACACATAGATCCCACACTAGCCAGTGTCAGCCTGGCCCTGCAGACATGTCACAATGAGAAAACCTAAGTGGAAACGCCATCGGAAAACTCGAGCCACAGTCTCATTCTTTTTTGTCCGCTATGAATATTATGAAGTGTTGAAATATGTTCAGGCTTTTTTCTGTAAAGTACAGGTTAGGTTAGACAATCTGTCTCAATGTTTCTACACTCAGTCCTGTATGTTTAAAAGGACACTGTGTAAAATATATTCTCGACATGGAAACTAGGTAAATTACTGCGACAGTCATTTGGTTTCAATCCAAACTGGTATCATATGTTTTTGTTATTTCATAAAATGTTCTACATTTTCCTAATTCAAATGTAATAAAACTGATCATAACCTAAGATAACATACTATCTAATGGAGTGTCCCATGTATGTGTATGTTATGCCTAACCCGCGAGACCAGGTCGTGACTAGTGCTGGTAAGTTTCCCTTACACTTCTACTGTCTAGGTTACAAAAGCTATAACCACATTTCTTGAAATTTTACTAACAACATTTTTTTATTCAGGCTGGACGGCACATTGAGTCTGTTCACTTTTCTATGCTTGTTTTGCCATTTGAACAGAAATTGTGTGAACTGTGTAGAATCTTTGCTACGAGGAAATAAGCACTTACGTCACCACGTCTTCGGTCGGTCAATATATATTCCACATTTTAGGCTGCACTTTTGTATTCTTCAGAAAGAACTATGACAAATATTTATTTGACATTACCTTATATTACAATGTTATTTCTTAAACAAATCCTACATTTAGCCATTTAACTAAATAACAGCCCAAGATCCACAGCACACCCCCTCTTCTGTGAGACCTGGTGGATGTTGTGGCTTGCAGGGCCCACTCATCTTCTTTGACGATGCAACTGCTAACAGCCTTAGCAGAAGCTTTTCTGAGTTTACAGTAAGAACCTGTCTGCAAATGTATGATCAAATGCCTTCAAACACATCATACAACAAGACAATGGAACCAAACCTCTTAGGGCAAGAAGTGAATGGGTCTCGGCTAGTCAATCTCCAGCATCTAATCCTGTTCTACCTGCCAATCAAGTTGTTAAAGATCAGAGATAAACAGACCTTGAAATTATCAACAATTATAGATGGCTGCAGTACAGGCCTGAAAGAGAATCACCAGAGAAGATACCCAGCATCTGGTACAGTCACATACTTCAATATTTCAAGTAGAATGCTAAACACACCTCTTTTGTTTCTTGAAAAAATCCTGACACAGATGATCTAACAAACTAAATGCTCATCCCTAACCCACCCTTGCTTTTTGATATTCCGCTGAAAACTGTAACTGCACAGCAGCTGGCATCATTTTTAAACATTACATTTGTAACCAGTCTAGTTTTAGACTATTTCGAATTACTGAAACACACTAGTCAATGTAGTTAATGAACTTGTGCAGTCCTCACACACCGATCATGTCTCTACTCGGGTTATTTTATATTTAAGTGCTTCATTCGATGCTATTGATCATTCTATACTCATTTGGACATTAAAATTATTGGATGGTCTACCAGAACAGGTTTTTAATTGACCGAAATTATACCTTTCGGAGCTGTATCAATTTGCTCAGCTGGGGATAATTCGTCAGAACATTCTAAGTTTGAATTTGGCATTCTTTAAGATCGGCACATAGAACCCTTTTCTTTTCACTTTACATGCTACCCCTTGGTAATGTTATCCATAAGTACACCATGGACTTTCATTGCTATGGTGACTTTTATTTTAAGCCAGTTTGTAGTTGACAGTCAGCCCTCCTTATTTAATGCATTACAGATGTAAGACCCTGGATGACAACCAGCTTCTTGCTTTTAAATGGACAGAAATGATGCTGCTTTGCCCCAAAATAAAGTTCAACGTATTGGACCTCACCCTTACACATTGATGGTTGGCCTATCACACCATATATGTTTAAAGCCTTGGTGTTACCTTTGATTGCAGCTAAACATTTAATAACTACATTAAATGATTATCCAAAACTGCATGCATCATTTAATCTCTTAGCCAGATACAAAATCTATATTAGACTACCGTAAATACCTCTCCCGCAGGTCAAACTTCACACTGAAAGGCCTGCACCTCAATATTAAAGCAATACTACAAGAACACATCAGTCCAGTTTTATTCACGCCTGTGTATTTTTACATTGATTTTACAATCTTGCTCTTGACCTTAAAGGTACATGGCCTCACCCCTTCAGACAGATATGGTCATTCCTCATAACCCTGAGAGGGTCTTTAGTGAGGTCCCCTGTTGAGTCCCTCAGTTGTGGAACCCCCATTTGATTTACACTTGGAGGGTCAGATACCACTGACCTTTTTGAATAACTTTTAAAGACCTAACTTTTATGACCCGACTTTTTGCCAGTGCTTATAATATACATCCTGTGTTATATAGTGTATATTCTTTACTTCTTTCTGAAGCCTTTTATTGTTCTAAAAGTTTGGGGTTTCAAGTGCACTTTAAACAAATTAGTGTTTGATTAGTTTGGGCGTTATATTATTATATCCCAAATGTATAAAACAAATTTTTAAAACTTTACTTCATCTCATATGTTTTAAAAAACAGTACCTAATTATGGTCACTATATGTAATGTGGTCCATCATTATAAGTAGCTACAAGCTAATCTGATTATGGATTGTCTCTTTTTGATTTAATACTCTTTGACTTGATTTGTTTGGAAGCTTAGAATCTCCTCTTTTCAACAAAGCATTGATTTGATGTACAGTTTACTTGTGAAAAAGTAATACGGCTCTTTTTATTTAAATTGTCAGTTCTGCCACTGGGCGTAGCGCAAGACCCTGGAAGGGGAAATTAGACCTAACTGGGATCACCTGTGGGGTTAACCACCTGTCTCCCTACCCATTATATAACAGGTGCCGGGCATCCCAGAGTGAGGAAGGAAGCCTGACAAAGAACGCGGTTTGAGGGACTAGGGAAATATTATCCACAAGCTTCAGCAGAACTTTAGAAACATGTCTGCAGTCCAATGGCAGTAGTTCGGTTTAACCCTGATCTTAGACTAAAGTAATCAAGTAAATTCAATACGGACCTGTTCTCTCTGTTGTAATCGTCTGGCAGTTTTTTGAAAGTCCTTACCTGTTCTGTTCTCAGTTTCTGAACAGCATCCTTGAAATGTTTTGGGAACATTGGGTGATTTAGTTGTTTTCAGATTCACTCTGTCTGGACTGCCTTACGTAATCCCTTTATGGGAGTTGAGTTCCCTCTTAATGTTTTTGTGTTAAAGATAGTGTTCATGTTTTTGGCTCTGCCTAATCTGCCTGACAGTGGAATTATGAATTGAAAATTGCATAGAAAGGCTTGGCAACCTGTCTCAGACTCATGGGCATCAATAAACTTTCTGCTGCTAGATCCTTTGATCCTGGCAATATGTTACCCCACATCCCTTTGGACGAAACCAGACCAAACGGTCCCTCTTAAAGCTGAACCCTACCAAGTTAGTATCTAAGGATTTTCTAATCATTTGCACCTGTTTTAGTGCACCTGAATCTAATTCTAGCCTTTATGTGATGGTTAAGGTAGGGGTGTGCTAAATTCTTCCGCTTTTCATTGCATAAATTGAGTAAAAATTATGTTTGTATGATTTGTTAAATTGGATTTCCTTGTATTGGGTTATCTCAACTATCAGAATAAAACTTCCCATGAGGTGTACTAATTTCACCCTTGGACTCTATGACAGCCAGTGCAACTGATTATAATGTAGCAAGTCAAGTTTCGGTCAACTCTGAGGCATGTAAATTCCTCATTAAACATTCCCACTAGCATTAACGGAAGTGATTACATTTTTTTTTTAATCCATAACGGGAAGTGTTCAAGTCCAGACTTCACATCAGAACAAATCTGTAAAATTAGGACTCATCCTTGCTGTTTTGACTTATACCAGTTGAACATATCAAACCGCTTTTTTCCCACAGCTGATCTAAAGTCTGTTTAGACTGTTCTTGCTCTGTTCACATGTACGTGCGTGCGTGTGCATGTGTGTGTGTGTGTGTGTGTGTCTGTGTGTGTGTGTTTCGGTTCTGCAGCTGAGGACCATTTGGCCAGTAGTCCTGCTGGCCTTCTCAGGCCCCTTGTTAAGTCAGAGATGATTCATAGTTCCCATCCCTTCTACTCAACCCAGTTCAAAACGTGCATAAGCAAGGTTTTATGTCTGTTTGAAATCAATCAATGTCAGTGCAGACCTCCTGTTCATAAACACCACCTTCCCTTAAAGACTACCTTCACTGAGCTGTAGGTCACTGGGTCGTTCATACTCTAACCCCGGGGTCACCAACAAGTCCGTCACCAGTTACCAGTAGGTCGCCACCCACTTAAGAATACAATATACCTGTTTTGGCTCAGACCGTTTTAAGCAATTTTCACAAGCATCAGTCACCTCAATCTCCCATCTTCTTACTAATAAAAAAGGAAGATGGGTTGAAATCCCAGAAAAACAAAAACAACAATGGTTTCTGCCAACACTGCTAAGGGGGCACATACTCTGATGTCTGTGCACAAACACACACACACACACACACACACACACATATGCATTTTGGTTTTACAATCCTTGTGGAGACCACAAAAATTATTGCAATTCAAAATCATATATTCCCTAACCCTTAACCAAACCCTAAATCCCAAAACCTAACCATAACCCCAAACCTTATGGTAACCCTAACTCTTAGCCCTAACTTGAACCTAAACCACCCAGGAGAGTCAAATCTGTACACACACAAAATAGCTGTACTGGAAGTAGCCTACTGACTACAAAGTTAAACCCCAGTATCAACAAAAAACATCACCAAATATCATTACTGCAATTATTCAATTTCATTATTCAATTTTCGCTTCCTAAATTACATTTACAAGTGGGTCAGGTGAACGGGGGAACAAAATAACTATGTGTGTTGGGAATAGGAATGAATAGTGTTTTGGTCATGTCCAGCATGTTTTAGTGGAAGTATGCATTGAATGAATAGTGTTTTGGTCATGTCCAGCATGTTTTAGTGGAAGTATGCGTTGCGGTGAACAGAGCAATGGAAGAAACCTCTATTTGGGCATACTGCAATAATATCCGCTCCCTCCACCCCTCGCTCTCTGTTTCTCAGAGCCAGTTTGTATATTGTTGTAGGAGGCTGTGTTTGTCTAGAGACTGGGAATTGAGGAGACAAAGGGTCTAGGCTGAGACATCCCATGAAAGGGAGAATCCCATTAAAGCGTCTCAGGGTATCTCGATTGGTAGTGCTTGGTACTCACCACCATGGGGTTATGGGTTCTATTCCAATGGATGGAAATGTGTTAACATGTGTCTACTCTGGATACACTACTGCAAATCACTCTGGATTAGGGAATGATGGAATCAGGCCTCTCTTTTCTAGTCTGCCAGACGGAAACACGGCCTCTTTTATTCTGCCAGTTGGAAATGGCTTCTCTTTTCTAGTCTGCCAGATCAGACAGACAGGTCGGTGAGATGGACTTGATCAGACAGACAGGTCTGGGTGGCTGGCTTTGGAGGAAGGATGCAAGCAGCATGAGAATGCTAGCTTAGCTGGGATATCGTGGGATGTCAGAGGACACATGTTGAGGTGTTTTAATTTCACTTCAATGCTTTTGTTTGATGTGCAAGTTGGGAGGGAAGAAGGCTGTGTTGAGTCTGAGGGGCAACGAGGAGGGACTGTGTTTGAAGAGTGTATGCCAAGACAAACGTCCCCACACACACTCTTCTCTCACACAGGAACACACACGGGGCACACCCCCCCTTTCAAATTACACACACTCTTCGATCCATCAGTCAAGAGCAATAGAACCGTAACAAGGAGCAGCATGGGGTTGCTTAAGCGAAGCTGAAAGAGGAGACGTGTGTGATGAGTGTTCCTTATGCCATCCCGGCTTGGTTAGTCAACCTAATAACGACCCACTGACTGACCTCCAGTCCTTTCACTGGGCTATTACTCTCCACTTGATTCAATTGGTCTTAAAAGAAGCCCCTTCGAGAGGTTCATTAACGCCAGTTAGAAAGGAGAGAGAATCTCTCCTAATTTTTCATATGCCATCCTTCTGTTCACTCCAGCACGTTCAGAGGTTCGCTTAGCAACATTGTTCACTAGGGTCAAGAATCCCGTTTTTCTTTTTTTATATTGACAAATGTTTAACCATTCTTCCAAAACCTTTGCAAACACATAATTATTATATTAAAATAATTATTAGGTATTTTTATACTGAAACGCTAAATTTTTGAACGAATTGGTTATTAATGAGGTAATTAGAAATCCTGACCATCTGAAAACCGGCGACTGTGAGGCCCTTACCCCCTCCTGGCACTCTAAGGGCCACACTTTCGGCTCAGCACAATGTACTTTCATTAATATGGCCCTGGGTGTCACATTCCACTCATTGCTACATACATTAAAGCCTATGGACGGCCTCCCTCTCATACAGAGACCTGTCAGAGAGGAGCGCAGCACGAGGAGGTTCAGTACACGGTCTCTCTGTTTTCATTCCTGCTCGGATGTGTTGTCAGGAACCTACTACAGTCATTAATGGTGCTCAGAGTTCACTGTCAGGTTAAAACATGACATTGTTAAATGATCTGGAATGTTTAGTTATGTTCTTTCAGGGATCGAGATAACTGAGCCGCAGAGTGTGGGTGGGTGGCTGGCTGGGGGGAGGATGACAGACAGACAGACCGAGGGAGGGAGGGAGACAGCAGGGTGGAAACAGATGGAGGGAAAGTGAAGAGAGGGGGAGAGGTCTGGTGATCTCATGTTAAAATGGTTGACCTTGATGCCAACAACCAACACTGCACAGTGCAGGAAACACTTTCCAAGGCGTGAGTTTTGGAGGGCATTCGGCCCGGTCTGCTCTGCACCTCTGAGCACACTGTGACTTCCTGTCATGTGACCACGTCAAACACATGGAGACCTGGACACAGTGTGCATGCTTCATAGGAGCCTGGTATGTAGAGCTGCCATACATACAAAACACAGAGGTATTATTCCCTTCTGAACCGTTCATAAAGGGGTCTGAACGGTTCATAAAAGGGTCTGAACGGTTCATAAAGGGGTCTGAACGGTTCATAAAGGAGTCTGAACAGGGTTCCATCCCTGGGAGTGTCGAGCACAGAGCTCGTTTAATGATTCACGCAGTCTGAAAGAACTGACCGGTTCCCTCTTACATGTCAGACTCTCTTACACACAGCGATACACGTGTGCAGTGTGTGGGGTCGCTCCCCCGGGTTTACCGTGCTGCGGGGAGCGCGGTCGCCTGGTTGATGGGTGGATGTCGGCCCTGCAGTAAGGCCTGGCTGTGTTTAGCAGGATGGCTTCAGGACAGGAGAGGGATGATTGGCGAACCCACCCCCTCTGGCATGACGACGCCTTGGTGAAAAGGCGGATAACTTGTTACCACCGTGGTAAATATGAGATCAAGCCACCACAAAATATATTGTAATGGATTCCTACCTGACAGTTAGAGCGGGTTTGTTTGTTCGTACACACTTTATTCGCAGTATACACACACACACACACACACACACACACACACAGACACCCTACAGTCATTTCGCAGTGGTGTTATGTAGAAAGAAAACTGGAAAATGTAGCTTCTGGGGGATTTAAAAGCCAGCTTTGTGGGATAGTGGAAGCCTTGGTTTGAAGGGTCCTGATAACTCAAGGTTGTGGTAAAACCGTTAGATGTTGGATACGACTGCTTAATATGAGGTCAAAGAAAATGGAAAAATACCAATCCATCTTTTCAGCTGGACATTCCATTAATAGATGTTTATTGCTTAATCTCTTGATAGAAATGGAGTGATTGCAGTGCATCGCAGTTTATCTGACTCAGTGGTTCAATCAGTAAAGGATACAGGGTTCAGTTTTGTTTTACCGTGTTCTCTGCCTGTATACTCCTGATCCTGATCCTGATCTATAAACGTGATATTTTTATGGTACATTTATATCCTTCGCTACATTTTTACAGGCCTCATTATTAGTTACAGGATGTTGTCTGGATCTGACGTTTTGCACATCACTAATGCCAATGTAGTTACTGTGATTAATGTATCATAATGTTCTCTCACTATCTCTCTCTGTGTCTTCTCATCTCTGTCTTTTTCCATATTGCTGCCAAGAAAAGACTCCCTTCCTGTCATCCATTCAATGCTGTTTATGATAATAGGCCTTTTTTATGGTTTTATGCACAAAGTAAGATGAACAGGAAATTGTTCCTCCATTTCCATATTTCCCCCCCACACACACACACACTCCCTCCCTCTCTCTCATAATCATTCAATGCACCAATTAAATGCCAATATCAACTGTCCCCCCCCATCCCAGACCTGTTCCTTCGTCTGGATGCTCCCATGAACAACATCACCACGTCTCTGGGTCACACGGCCGAGCTTCTGTGTCGCGTGTCCGGCAGCCCCCCTCCCGCGGTGCGCTGGCTGAAGAACGACGCCCCCGTGGTCCAGGAGCCGCGAAGAATCTCCTACAGGCCCACGCCGTACGGCTCGCGCCTCCGCATCCGCAACCTAGACACCACGGACACGGGCTACTTCCAGTGCGTCGCTACCAACAGCTACGGCACCGTCTCCACCACCGGCGTGCTCTTCGTCAAGTTCGGTAAGACGAGGCAGAGATGGGTATGAACTGAGTGGTGACCGTGTGCCCTGTTGATTTCTGAATTACCACCTATGAAGTGATTGAACCCGGCTTTAAAACTCCAGACCAACTTTGTGTGACTCCTCTTCGTGTCTTAACACCTCACTCTGTTGATGAAAAACATTTCCGGACATTTCTCTGTGGTTGATCAAATCCACTGGCGTAGTTAAGAGTCGGTAGGTCAGAGTTCACTGTCTGCTTTGTTTAAGTGAGCTTAGCGGAGATCTGTTCTTCTTGGCCTGAGTTCTGGCAGTCCACCTAGAGGTTTGGGTCTGGCAGCCTCCTGTTCTCTGAGAGTGATTGTTCCCAGAATGTTGTTAACATTCTGCATTGCTTTTGTCTTCTCTTTTAGATCCACTCCCAACCCCTCTGCCAGGAAGACCATCTCCGTAAGTAGTCAATTTTCCTCCATACTTCATGTAGCTCCACTTACCACAACACAAAGCTGGCTCCTGTTCTGAAGAGACTTCTAAAGTAGAAAGAAGGGAAAACTTGTGAAAGAAAATAAATGGTTTGATACTCCTTATAATTGTGTAAGAAGTGTTTAGTTTGGTGTGGTGACAGATGTATTTCTACTACCGTACTAAAGATAGTATTCTACTACAGTACTGAAGATAGTATTTCCCCTAGAAAGTACACAGTATAACAACAATTGCATTTATCTTTTGTTTTATTTATATGTATAAATTGTGTGTTGGTAAAAATCTATCCCAGAATGTATGTGTATATTCCACTCAAATGTTGCCATTTATTTTACATTATAAATGATGTAAGATTGTGCGTAAATTCCAGCAAAGGGTGAACCATGTGTACGCACATCTGCTAGAGGTTAAAATATTTTGTTACAAGCTAGAAGTAAATATTGTTATTTGTTATGGGGGTAGTATGAAACACTTATTCATTAAACAGTTAAGAAAACTGAAATCTGAAAAACATCTTTCAGTTATGTGACCTTTTGCAGGCAGCAAGAAAATCTTTTTTTATTTTTATTTAAACATTTAACTTTTAACAGTTTATTTTAATTGGAATAAATATCTATCCTTCTAGCCGTAATGGATTAATATTCTTGAAATAGCCAAACTAAAATATATTTTCTGTGCATTTTTCTGTTGTTTCATTAGTTAGATCTAGTGACCTACAGTAAATTGGCTTCATGTAGTTTTCACAGTTTACATTATTGGCAAAATATGGATTTAACTGGTGAGCAATTCCTGTTTTACAGTTGATTTCTCAATGCAGACCTATTTGAAAGCTTTTTTCCAAACTCTCTTTGCTTCCTTGGTTTGTTAAACCCTTTCTCCCATGGACTGACCAGTGATATGTAGACATGGCATTAGGGCTAGATGAAATGTATGCCGAAAGGATAGGTTATGGACATTAAGGCTAGGAATAAATGTGGGTAAGTTAGGGTGAGGTTTAGGGTTAAGTTTAGGGTTACGTGGTAGGGTACATGGATTTCTGGGTTTCCGGTCCCAACAAAGCTAGTAAAACAAATGTGTGCGTATGTGTCACTGAAGCACCGAGTCATTAAGCCATATTCCATGGAAAAAGACCATCAAACAGGCTGGCATAGTGGGGAAATCGGACACTTAGCACATTAACACAGAGGGAGAGATGACACATACTCACACACACATCTGTTTTTACCATACATTTTGTTGGATTTATCGTACATCTTGTCGAAATATCCTGCGAGGCTTTTATCATAATACTAGGCCCACAGTGTTTGGTATTAGAACATTGGCTAAACCGTCTTTTTCCTCTCAGTCGTTGTCTCTTCAGTGGTGTGACAGAATAAGGACTCTGTGTACAGCAGAGACTGCTGTGGAGTCCTGTGATGTCAATGGTATTTTCCTCCCCAAAGCTCTTTCTCTCAGAGACTTTGACAGGTCAGCTGTCTTCCCTGGCCATGCATGAGAGCCTCTTAATACTGATTAAAGTCCACAGGACCTGCCTCTGTGCTGTGCGGAGGCGAGAGGGAGCGGCATAAAGCAGGACTCATTGGGTTTAAACACAGTCATTAGGCTCTTTCATTAGAGTGCACAGGGCTTCCTTTGACTGGGGCCAGGGGTCTGGGGATGGGCGCCGGGGGCCCGGGGGATGGGGGGGGGGGGGGGGGGCGGCACTGTTGCTCGTCATTAGTGTCACGGTCAGCTGATTAGCTGTCAGGGGGACGACAGGAAAGACGGGGTCAGCTAATGGTGGCATGTTATGGCGTCCACGGTCGGTTCCGTGTTTCCACTGATCAGTCACCGTTCCGGGGGTTGGATTCGGGGTAGAGGAAACACCGGGTTTAGTGCCACGGTCGCACCGGCCGACGCTCCTGCCCACCGGGTCGGGGAGAGGAGAGGACGCTGGGGTCACTCATTAGTTTTGCGGCGTGTCCTGTTTTTCCGGCGGCGTGCCGCAGCCCGCTGGGCATTCGATGATGGACGCTAATGTATGTTCTATGTGCATGCCCCTTGGCCCGGATCTGTCAGGCAGGCCCAGATACTGACTGGCCCGCGGCCCGCGTCACGGAGACCAGGCAGCCCTGTGTACGCTGTGGCTTGGACCAGACGCGCCTCGGCTTTCCAGCCGTGGATGGAGGGGTGTCGGGCAGCGCGGAACCATGTCTGTTTGATGGTCATGTGGACTTTCTGATTCATGTAACATGGTCCTAGACCTGTTCCTCTGCCCTGAACCTCCGGCCAGCCCACCTTGGACCATGTAACCATGGTCTCAGATCGGTTCATTCACAGCTTTTAATAACTGCTCAGTGTTTTCTCTTCTTCTTATTTTTAACGTGACTTCCTTTACAGGGACCACCTGGAGTCCGGGGTAATCCAATCCTGGGGATGAGGTACTGCCCCCCCCATCAGCGGGGGGTGGCGGAGGGTTGAAGGGGGACAATGACGCCCGTTGTTGCGGTGGTTGGTTGTCAGACATGTTGGTTGCCGCGGGCGCCTGGCCTCACACCTCTCTTCTCCTCTTCCCTCCCTCCCTCGCTCGCTCACTCTCTCCTCAGAGATGTTTTCACAGGCCAGAACAAACACACGTGGGGGAAAAATTGCTTCATTTCCAAAATGAGCTCCTTCTGGAGCAACGAGCAACCTTCTTCCACAAACCATCCCCCTTCCTCTGGAAAAGAGAGGAAGAGGAGGGCGGGTGGAAGACAGAGAAGGGGAGAAAAACGGTGTTACGGGAGGATGGAAGATGGTGGCCTGCAACCAGTGTTGAGTGAGCTCTTTGATGGTACCCTTTAGTAGACGTAATCACCTCAAAGCAGGGTGGAGAGATGCTAGATGTAGCTCTTCACAGGCACAGATGTAGATAACGCTGAACAGACAGTCGTCTAGTCTCCGGAAGGCCAACTGAAAGGATGGAGACCAGCCCAGCAGTTGAGAGGGTGGGCCTGGAGTGAACAAGAGAAGGACTACGATCATCGTTTCATTCATCTTGGTGTTAACATGGAAGACATGCCATAGAAACCACCACAAAAGCCACGCAAAACCAGACCCATTCATGTGGAATTGTGCCAAATTAATAATGTGTGAAACTTTAGCCAAAGGTTTCTCCTTATCATCAGAGCAATAGCGGAACGTAAACCCACAAGATTTCTGGTCTGAGATTTTCATCTTAAGAGACAGGGTGATGTATACAGCAATGAGTTGGCTGGCGCAGATGAATGTGTGAAACGTGTCTCCTGTACAGACCAAAGCCTGTATCTCAGCCTGTTTATAACAGAGTGTTTTCTGTTGTTTGAAAAGATTAATACCACCGCAGTCCAGTTGTCAGACCTGTTTAACTTTCCCAAAGCTTTCTCCCTCCCGAATTCTGTCAACGCTGCAAAAAAGCAATTACAAAATATCTAAACTTTTTTCCCTTGTCCTTTCCTCTCCCATCGCCTCCCCCACCCGAACCACCTCATATGGCATGATATTAGAGACAGGTTTAAACGAAGAACAGACCTCTCCTCTATCTCTCTGTCTCTCTCTCCCTCTCTTCCTCCCCTGGTCTCCTACATTTCTGTTGTCAATCTTTCTCTCTGCTGTGTGCTCTCTCTCTGTCTCTGTCTCTCTCTCTCAATTCAATTTCAATTCAATTTCAATTCAATTTCAATTCATTTTCAAAGTAAAAGTTTATTTGCCTGGGAAACATTGCTTTACTGTATGTAAAGTGGAAAATAATCAAGATTTAAACATAAAAGAAGTGTAAAACATCCTTTAAACAATATTCATAATCTGAAATTCTAAGGAAATATTACATTTGAGACTGTTACAGTGTTATAGTATTAGCTATGTGCAGTCTTGTAACAATGTGCAAATAGTTAGGAGTATGAATAATAGGGGAGAAAAATATTATAAAGAGATACATATTGGTTACCATTTTCTCATGTCAATCGGTCAACTGTTCTCTGTTTAATAAATTGAAATTCTTAAATTGAACATTGCATGCAGAGAAGTTCAGACAAAGTCATTGCACATTGTATATTATTAGCAATGTTATTTTTAGTGTTGCATGCAGCTGTGTACTCACTGTTTAGGGCAAGTTAGCATTTCAAATGAGATATTTTTGATTGTGTCTTTCAAGCGTCTTTTGGTTTTTGATTATTTGATTGGTCTTACTGTGTTTCTGTCCTGGGGCTTATTGGGGTCTGGTTTTGTTTTTGAACAGAGCACCAAAACCCGCTGGCACAGGGGGCTTTCCTCCTACTTCTCCGTAACTCATTTTCGTCATTTCTCTGTAGATGAGATCTTTGTTGTGGCATGTTTTGGAATCGCTTACCTTTAGGTGGTTGTGAAGACTAGCTCTTTTCTCCGTTCTGGTAATTAGTGGGTGTAGTCCTAATCTGGCCCTGCATGCATTATTTGGGTTTGTGTGTTGTCCTCCACAGGATTCTCTAACAGAAATCTGCATGGAAATTCTCAACTGTGTGTTTATTCCATTGTATGCATTCTAGTAGGTATGATGGTCCCTGACCTTAGTTATCAAGGGCAATGGGTTTAAATAACTGCTTGGAGTATTTTACATTACTTGTAAAATGGATACAAAACATACAGTATTTTCCCAAACAATGCAACAGTGTTTGACCCCCAGCCCGGAGGGAAGAAATATAGCTACTGCATTTGTTAACGTTTTTGTACATGTGTGACTTTGTGAAATTGTACTGAAGGTTTTAGTCCCAGCTTTGGTGTTTCACTGAGCCAAAGGGTTTAGTCCCAGCTTTGGTGTTTCACTGAGCCAAAGGGTTTAGTCCCAGCTTTGGTGTTTCACTGAGCCAAAGGGTTTAGTCCCAGCTTTGGTGTTTCACTGAGCCAAAGGGTTTAGTCCCAGCTTTAGTGTTTCACTGAGCCAAATGGTTTAGTCCCAGCTTTGGTGTTTCACTGAGCCAAATGGTTTAGTCCCAGCTTTGGTGTTTCACTGAGCCAAAGGGTTTAGTTCCAGCTGTAGTGTTTCACTGAGCCATAGGTTTTTGTCCATGGGTTGGTCCCAGTTTTCTGGGTCTCTCTGTTTTTGGTTGGATAGGTTTAGGCTTTCGGATACATTTTTATAGACACAAACATTTCAGGCATGGTTTTGCTTTTATGGAGATAGACGGTGTGAAATGTCTCTTGATTACTCTCTGCAGAAGTGTTCTCTGCACTCCAAGACCATTTGGTTTATAGACCGTCCACCCTGTTCACACGCCACAGTGGCGCAGAGTGTGCCTAATCTGAGCTCAAATTTAAACTATATTTTACTGTGGCGCACACGCGCACACACACACGCGCACACACACGTGCGCACACACTGTATCAGGATGTGTTGACATTAAAGACATGATTGATCTATTTAGTTAGTCACCGAACCGAGACGTGTCCATACCATTGGTGAGACACCTTGATTATCAAGTGCCTTTATAAATAGTGTAACTATTCATTTATTTGGATTCCTTTGACATTTTGAAACCATACAGTATCAGGCAATTAGTTATTCAGGAAAATGTTAGGGTGATGCTGAGTAGAGTTTGGGTGTTCGTTACACCTTTTCATAGGTCGGTGCCAGTATCAACAGCTCTGTCTGTTACAAGTTTCCCCTCCATAGTTGATTTATACTGTTTTATATTAACTCCATCAATTTAGGACTTTTGTAAAGCTAAGGTGCTTTGGAGCCTGCTGTAACATTGCTGTGTAATATAGAGTTTTTTGTAATCTAACAATTCTTTCTTTATGCTCTAAGATAACATGAGTGTGTGTGTTTGTGTGTGTGTTTCTGTGTGTGTGTGTGTGTCTGTGAGTGCGTGCGTGCGTGCGCGTGCGTGCGTGCGTGCATGCATGCATGCATATATATATTTGTTCAGTCCTATAGCGTAAACCTATGAGAAAGCTAGTTTCTCAGAAGGTAAAAAAACAAAGGCTTTTATATCCGGTGCAGACAGAGGTCTTTCTGAAGGGAAACTCAGTATTACACACACACACTCCCACATGTTCACCTAAGCCCTTAGAGGGCTTCATTGCCTCCTTGTTATAGATCCTTTCTAACTAAGTGTTGATTGATTGGGGATCAGGGTCCTAACAGGGCACACTAGGGGCCGGCCCTTTGACACAGGCTGCTCTCTGTGGCCATGGGACTGTTTGAAACTGGAGCCCTGCCACTATGCATAGGAAATGCCACAGAGCTTTGCACCATACAAACACATAGAAAAACTTCTGCTAAACAGGCCATTTCTTTTGGGACTATTCGCACTAACAACCTTACAAATTAAAACCAATGAAAAAAGTGGCCCTTTTGTGTGTTTCCTTATTTGCATACCTGACCGTAAGCAGGGCCTTGCATGCATGACCGTAAGCAGGGCCTTGCATGCATGACCGTAAGCAGGGCCTTGCATGCATGACCCTAAGCAGGGCCTTGCTTTCTAGTTTGTTTTCCATTTAGTTTGTCGTCTATTTAGTTATAGTTATTTAGTTATATTTAGTTAGTTGAATTAGTACTGAGAATATTGAAAATTACTGCAGTTTCTACTCAGTGATTTCAGGCTGGTTGCCAGCCAGGTAGCATGCTATTGTGTTATTCGATGTGTTCGTTTTTTCCCACAAATATAACATTGTTCCATAGATGTTTATGTTTTGCAGTAATGGAAAGTAGCATATTAGCTAATGATGTCCTGTAGATGAGCCAGTCAAACCAAACATCTGTTTTAAATAAAAGCAAATATGTTCAGGGATACTGCTAACCCGTGAAAGTCGTATAACATTGAAATTGTTCCAACAAAAGCTGCCCAATAAGCTACCATTGATCAGTTATTAACTAGCTAGCTAACATATGTTTTCACATATTGTATTCTGTCTCTTCCCACCATCTGCTGCAATGTGCACAGGTGATTAAAAATAGCCATTGTCAAGAAAACATGCTGCTAGACAGTAAATTTAGGGCAGTATGTTAACACATTTCTGAAACATGCTAAGCATGCCATTTGTCTTAGAGCTATAGCTAACTAGCTATATCTACTTATGTCAATATAAATGTAGATGTTGAGATTAAGTTTTTATAGCAAATGCAATTTTTTTATCTAAATTGAATTGGGCCTTACAGGTAGTAAACATCTCTGAATAAGGCTAAATCCAACCTCAAATCATCCAGCCTCAACAACCTCCAACCTCAAATCACCCAGCCTATCAACTACATCCAACCTAAAATCACCCAGCCTGTCAACTACATCCGACCTAAAATCACCCAGCCTATCAACTACATCCAACCTCAGATCACCCAGCCTCTCAATTACCTCTGACCTTCTATCCCCAAACCTCTTTGTTACCCGAAAATTACCTCCAATCTGAAATGAACCCCTTGACTACCTTCACATCGCCCAACCTCTATAATTCCTCAAACCTTAAATCACCTAAAACCTCAACCATAGATTAGGGGTCAGCAACGTGCGACCACCCACTCTGAATGTAGTGGCCTACCCCTAACATAGATCTTTTAAAACATTCTCCTCCACACTGACAACCACCCAGAAACCTTTCTCTATTGCTCCATTACCTCTCTTTCACCCTTTCTTTCCCCCTGTCCCCCTTCTCTCCCTCAACCCCTGTAGACAGGTCTATATATTGTTCAGGCAGTGTAAGGGGCAGCCTGGTCAGGACCTCAGGGAACCCAGGTCCAGACAGATCAGCTGGGAGGGGAGGGAGGGGCATGGGCTAGGGCACTTCCTGTTTCCTGTTCCCAGCAGCCCTTGCAGGAGCCTGTCTGAGATTTGTCTAGGGTCTCCATTGGTTCAGGTCGGGCTGATAAAGTCTGCGGTTTGTGTAAATCATGGCTGTTCCCAATGGGATGCAGTGGTTTGGACTTTACCCCCACTCCCTCACTAGTCCTGCTTTTCTAGCAGTAAGGTCTCCCTGGCTCTGATAGTTCACCAGTAAAACCTCTGGGCATCTGCCACTCATGAATGACCGTTTCTGCCAGACGCCTTAAAAACACCTAGCGTGTAAACCATGAAGAAAAGCGTTTATCTGGCTTTGACCCTTTTGATCTGGCTCAAATTCCACCCTGGTGCTCTCTCTATGAGCCTCTGAGCTTGTAACATTACTCAAACTATATCTCGCATTTCACAGTTTCTTCCAGTTTAGCCAAAACTTGGCCATGCTCTCTCTCTCTCGTGCTATTGTATGAAACAGCTCCACTGGTTCTAGTAAACATCCTGGACGGGTTCTTGGGTAGTGTAACAGAACTCTGTCGCAGTAAAAGGTCCCTATGCTCCTTCTAGAAGGTCCTACGATTAAACAATGTCACCTAGCAGAGGTCCAGTGTAACCCAACTAAGCCGTGGCACAGGGTTTATGCCCTCAAAGTCTTTTCCAGGGACAACCATGGTAATTGCATCTTTCTTAAGGTGTACAGAGCAACTGGAGAGATAACACTCTACAAGTTGGGACTCAGTGCTCCAGGCCGGGGCCTTGGATAGTCTCAGTCCGGCCCAGGCAACGCAGTTTATCCATGGGTGGGCTGGTTTCGCCTCTCCGCTGGGGCTTATGCTACTTGACCACCAACACAAAGAACCTCTACTGAGTAGAGGATCGCATGGCCATCCTGAGAAAGAGGAATATAGACAGAAGTAAAGAGAGAGAGAGAGAAGGTGGAGGTCCTGAGGCACTGTGGGAGTTGAGCCACCTGACATCATGCAGCGTCTTGCATCTGCTGCGTTGATGCCCCACACCTCCTTCCTGTCATAACACTTTGACGTCCCACACACACCCTACTCTGTTTCAGCTCGTCTGGATGTTTAGGCCAAAAGAGTGGCTTTTTTGTTGCGGTCGCTGTTAATGTGGAAAATTCTGGGGGGGTTTTGGACAATGGGTTTTTTTAGGTTTTGTTTGCCTTGTTTGAACTGAATGCTGAAACGCTGAACCGTTTCATCACAGTCTGCTTATTTATCTGTTGACTTTGAATCCATTTATGATGATCAAATACCAATACTTTTGTTCTTGCATTGACATTCTTGCTCTATAACTGTTTAGAGTCCTGTAAAGGCGTTGACCTATTGTTTCTGCTCATTAATGAGCGGCTACTCATACAACTTTTCTGTTATGTCATGACATGGTGCTCTGTGTATATTTAGTCAAATGTTTGCAGTCAGGCAACCAATAATTCTGTATCTCTGGTTATTTTCCTGTGTTTAGTTATATCTGCCCTCTCATCTAAAGATTACGACAGTATGAATAGTACTGAACTGAGACCACCCTTTTGAAGAAAACCCTATGTGTGCTCAAAGTGTGTGTGCTGTGTGTGGTAAGAGTCCTCACGCCAGTCCAGACGAGATTGAGTTTGGGAAAAGAATGCTTTGAAACCGTTTAGTGCGAAAACCACC
Organism: Esox niger; assembly: GCA_016801105.1. Lineage (NCBI taxonomy): Eukaryota > Metazoa > Chordata > Actinopteri > Esociformes > Esocidae > Esox > Esox niger. The sequence continues at coordinate 596 of JACXGJ010009559.1, read as the reverse complement.
TACGACTCGCTTTGGCCTGGTTACACGCGGAGAGCAGCCAAGTTTAATTTATAATCCTCGTCTCTAAAGTGATACATGCAGAGAGAGCAGCCTAGACTAATTTATAATCCTCTGGCCTAAAGTCTTTTCTGTCTCCCTCCACCCGTTCCTTCCACCTCCTCCCTCTCCCCAATACCCCTCCATCCCTCTCCTCTCTCCACTCTTCCTCCATCCCTCCCTCTCCCCACTCTTCCTCCATCCCTCTCCTCCCTCTCTCCACTCTTCCTCCATCCCTCTCCTCCCTCTCCACTCTTCCTCCATCCCTCTCCTCTCTCCCCACTCTTCCTCCATCCCTACCTCTCTCTCCTCTCTTCCTCCATCCCTCTCCTCTCTCCACTCTTCCTCCATCCCTCTCCTCTCTCCACTCTTCCTCCATCCCCATCCACCACCATGATCATCCCCCATCCACCACTAACATCATCCACCAAAACCACTACCATCATCCCTACCATATATCACCTATGCTATGACGTACTGTAGGAGTACGGCTGACCAAGAAAAAGATATAACTAGAATAGTAATTAGCTGATGGATGTAAACAATATTCTCCCCCAAAA
>JACXGJ010009558.1:0-24009 GCA_016801105.1 Esox niger | reverse complement strand
CCCAGGGTCAGATGTGTAGGGGTCAGAGGTTAGGGTCCTGTCCTGTCTCTGTGGACCCTGTGTCTCCAGGGTCAGATGTGTAGGGGTCAGAGGTTAGGGTCCTGTCCTGTCTCTGTGAACCCTGTGTCTCCAGGGTCAGATGTGTAGGGGTCAGAGGTTAGGGTCCTGTCCTGTCTCTGTGAACCCTGTGTCTCCAGGGTCAGATGTGTAGGGGTCAGAGGTTAGGGTCCTGTCCTGTCTCTGTGAACCCTGTGTCTCCAGGGTCAGATGTGTAGGGGTCAGAGGTTAGGGTCCTGTCCTGTCTCTGTGGACCCTGTGTCTCCAGGGTCAGAGGTGAACTCTGGAGTGTTTCTGTACAAGCAGCAGCATTGGCTTTGTGTTGACACCACCAGCTCCCGGTATGACTTGTTCATCTGAGGCAGGGCCGTGTGTGTCTGTCTGGGAAGCAGCTGCTGAGTCACTAGGATCACGACTCTTACATCATCAGTTCCACAAAAACCAAAAAGCCCAACACAGACAAAACGCTGAATCATAGCCCCTACAGGGTTTCCCTAACCCCTGCTGGTTGCTCTTGCTAACTCAGACGTTTCACTTTTAACCCTAAATCAGCACACCTGATTCACTTATTAACTAATCATCTGGCCTCTGTTTAATTTACTCCCTTCCAGGAGCTGTACATTGCAAGACGTTAGCATGCTAATCCCATTACAGATTGCATTTTACAATTTTCTAGACACTCCTGACAACAAGCAACCCGCAAATACAAACCATACACACAGCATTGTAATACTATAGATGGTGATGATGATGTCACACCAGGACAAATTCGACTGGATCAGATCAGCCTGATCAAATGACCTGCCAGGTAGAAACCAAAACCTGAAGGGTTTCATCATCCCAACTGCTGGTGTAAAAAGGGCTTTTTAAAATACATTTGATTGATCCCTCCAGGAGATGAACAGATCTGCACTACCTCCTACCTGGCGCACAGTTATTGACCTTGATGTTTTCTGCTCATGCTTTACCAAGCTTTTGGCCACTAGAGGCTCCTATCCATCTCTGTGGGACAGGTCTTCCCAAACATTCCCAGAGAAATCCAGTGGATATAAGAAGTCTACACGCCCCTGTTAAAATGCCAGGTTTTTGTGATTTAAAAAAATTTGATGAAGAAAATAATGCAGACCTTTTTCCAACTTTAACGTGACCTATGACAAAAAGTTCAACCTTGGTTTCAACAGACCATAACACATTTTCCCACATAATTTTGGGAGACTTGATGTTTGTTTTTGCAAACTTCAGACAGGCTTGGATGTTTTTCTTTGTAAAAGGCTTCCGTCTTGCCACCTTACCCCATAGCCCATTCATATGAAGAATACGTGAGATTGTTGTCACATGTTGCACACAGCCAGTATTTGCCAGAAATTCCTGCAGCTCCTTTAATGTTGCTGTAGGCCTCTAGGAATCCTCCCTGACCAGTTTTCTCAACTTTCATCAATTTTGGATGGACGTCCAGTTCTTGCTAATGTCTCTGTTGTGCCATATTTTCTCCACTTGATGATGGCAGTCTTCAATGTGTTTCATGGTATATCTAATGCTTTGGAAATTATTTTATACCCTTCTCCTGACTGATATCTTTCAACAATGAGATTCCTCTGATGTTCTGGAAGCTCTCTGCAGACCATGGCTTTTGCTCTGAGATGCAACTAAGAAAATGTCAGGAAAATCCTACTAGAACATCTGAACTTTATTTGTGATTAATCAGTTACTATAAATGATGGCAGGTGTGCAATGACTTCTATTTAACATGAGTTTGAATGTGATTGGTTAATTCTGAACATAGCCACATCCCCAGTTATAAGAGGGTGTGCACACTTATGCAACCAGGTTATTGTAAGGTATTTATTTTTCATTTCCCCCCTCGAAGATTTTAGTTTGTTTTTCAATTGAATTGTTAACATTCTAGGTCACATTAAAAGTGGAAAAAGTTCTGACATGATTTATCTTTGTCAAATTTTTTCATGTCACAAAAACCTGTCATTTTGAAAGGGGTGAGTAGACTTTCTATATCCACTGTATGTTGTGATGTTCAGTGGTTTTGAAACTAAAACAAGAAATTTTGAGTTCATAAGTGGACATTCCCTTTCAACCGGGGCTTTATTAACAAAGGGGGCAGAGAGCAGTCAAGTTGCCTGAACTATACGACTGGGACCTACAACTGGGACCTACAGGTGGGACCTACAGGTGGGACCTACAGGTGGGACCTACGACTGGGACCCGCGGGTGGGACCCTGCGAGTGGGACAGAACTGTTTCCAGTCAGTTTGGCCACATTGTTTCCGGAGTGATCCGCCACAGGGGCCGGAGCTGGTCAGGCCACTCCCACATGGAACCCTGACAGGCCAGTAGGGGATGGAAGAACTCTACAAATGAAGGTGGCATGTGGACTCAATTTCAGTCCATTCCCTATTTAGTGCACTTGTTTTTGACCAGGGCCTGTCATTTGGGGTGCAGGCCGGTACTGTGACGGGCTCAGCCCTCTCCTTCATTGACTGAGTGAGAGACGAGGGTAGATCAGACCGCACCCAGCTATGTAACCACTTCCTCATTACGATTTAGAAGGAAGCCACGGTAATTAACCACCCCCACTGTGTCTGAGACCAGACCAAACCGTCTGTTCTGATTTCCAAACGCTGTGAAACGTGGACATTTTTCACCCTTTTTTTATCCATTTAACTGCTTTAAGCACATTTCGTTTTGGGGGACTGCCCGCATAGCCACAGCTGGTTCCTTTTTGTGTGTATTTGTATGTACACAATTACTACATAGGTTTCCAAGTACAGGACATGGTATTTCTGGTGGGGTCAGTAGTGGTCTTGTTGTGAGGGGATAAAGGTTACCCCTTACAAATATTACTGAGGGGACTCGTAGGGAAATTAGTGCAAGAGAATATTACCTTCGTGATTATAATGTTTTTTAATAATTATCGAATGTCCTAAAATCTCAATCCATATAGTTTGTAAACCTATGCAATCATTAATGACCATGCCATGCTGGAAGTTCTTTGACAAAGTTAATCTTTGGTCAGAACCCAAACATTTAAAGATCATATGTTTCACGGCCTACATTATCCTCAGTGTCATCAGTCAAGAACAGAAGACAAGGGACGGTCAGTTATCATAAGCGCCCATTAGGTGTAGGTCATTTAACACAAACCGTACAATCATCCTCTCCAGTAGCCGATTTGTTTCACGTTGAACAGGGAGTGTCTAGCTGTTAAAAAGCCATATCTCAGATTGGTCAACAAAATGAAAAGATTAAGATAGGCAAAAGAACACAGACACTGGACAGAAGAGGAACTGTCTAGAAAGACAACATCCTGGAGCAGCCTCTTCACTGAGACTGGTGTTCTGTGTATGTAATGGAGCAGCCAGTTGAGGAACTGTGAGGCGTCTGTATCTCAAACTAGACACTAACTTATATGTCCTCTTGCTCAGCTGTGCACTGGGGCCTCCCACTGCTCTTTCTATTCTGGTTAGAACCAGTTTGTGGTGTTCAATGAACAGAGTAGTATACAGCGTTTTTACAAGCTCTTCAGTTTCTTGGTAATTTTTCGCATGGGATTGCCTTCAACTCTCAGAACAAGAATAGACTGACGAGTTTCAGAAGAAAGTTCTTTGTTTCTGACAATTTTTGTGAGCTTTTATGAACTCACAAATATTGATGCTGAAGATACTGAACTAGTCTGAAGGCCAGTGTTATTGCTTTTTCAGCTTTGCTAACAATCGCAAAAGGGTGTTATAATGATCAATTAGCCATTTAAAATGATAAACTTGGATTAGCAAACACAACCTGCCATTGGAACACAGGACTGATGGTTGCTGTTAATGGGCCTCTGTTACACCTATCTAGATGTTCCATTGAAAACCAGACGTTTCATCTACAACAGTCATTTACAACATGAACAATGTCTACACTGTATTTCTGATCAATTTGATGTTTTTTTTTAATTGGACCAAAAATGTGCTTTTCTTTAAAAAACCAGGACATTTCTAAGTGACTCCAGACCTCTGAACGGTGTTGTTTTTCTATCTGCGTCCCTGGTTAACCTGGTGCATCTGTCCTCCCCCAGCGGTGGCCACGACATCCCACACCGTGGTGGTGAATACCCAGTACACCCAGCAGCCTGTCCAGCCCTACCAAGGCAGCCCTCAGTACCCAGCCTACCACCCCATACCGGCTCAACATGGTTACGGTGGCCATCCGCAGGCCAGCAACCCGGCAGGACAGCTCATGCCCACTATGCCAGGATACCAGGCCCCGCCATGCCAGCCAGGGCCTCCACCCCCTTACCAGGAGACTGGTGAGTGGAATACCCGGCGTTGGTCCCAAACGAAACCCCGTCGTGTCTTAGAGCAAATGCATCCTATATGGTTCTCATTAGAGACACAAATTATCTTAGTAGAACAGTGGTTTCGACCAGACGATTGCCTGACAAATGTGTTCTATCTCATATTTAGGCGCTACGGGTTAAGGGCCCAATGTTGATTTTTCCACATAGATATACCATGGAAAATGTGCTCTGTGGAAAATGGTGACATTAAATTGGAAAATAAAAATATCAATCATGTATTGAACGTAGTAGGTATTCAAACATTTTAGTTCTGTACTAAAAAATATTTTTTATTGATGCCTTAATGTTTTAATAAAATGTAAAGGGTCTGGATAGCTTCTCAAAAACAACAACCCTGTAAAAGGACTCTGAAGGAAGGTGGGTCTTTCAACATGCTCTTTTACCCTCTGAATTGAAAAGTTTCTGTTTCAGTCTTACATCTGCACCAGTTAGTTTCCGGTTTTACAGGATGGATAACATCGTCTCAACAAAACAGAGCACTCATAGACATTCGTGTCAACAAATTATACACCTCAACTCCACCTATTCACCTGTAGACAAACATCAGAAACAAGTCGGTTTGTGAGGGCCTGTGGGGCAGATGCGTGGCCCACCCACTCACTGTGATTGGCAGAGTAACAGTTGTTGGTGGACAAATGAGATGATAATGCTAGTAGGTCTATGAAAACGAATGGAACAGCAAATATGTCTAGAATCCACCTGGCTTTCACAATGTCAAACAGAATCCCATCATGCAATGGATGAGACAAGCGGAAATCATAAAGGTGCGTCCTGCACTGTAAAAAGAAAAGGATTTGCAGTGAGAAAAGTAGAACCCGTTTATTGATACATTCAGCCTTACATGCTTGAGTCCCATACATGTGCGAATGATGTTCATTTGGCTGTGTCCTTTGATTTACTACCTGACACTTAACACTGGGGCCCCCCAGGGGTGTGTCCTCAGACCTCTGATTTACTACCTAACACTTAACACTGGGGCCCCCCAGGGGTGTGTCCTCAGACCTCTGATTTACTACCTAACACTTAACACTGGGGGCCCCCAGGGGTGTGTCCTAAGTCCTCTGATTTACTACTTAACACTGGGACCCCCAGGGGTGTGTCCTCAGACCTCTGATTTACTACCTGACACTTAACACTGGGGGCCCCCAGGGGTGTGTCCTAAGTCCTCTGATTTACTACCTGACACTTAACACTGGGACCCCCAGGGGTGTGTCCTCAGTCCTCTGATTTACTACCTGACACTTAACACTGGGACCCCCAGGGGTGTGTCCTCTGACCTCTGATTTACTACCTGACACTTAACACTGGGACCCCCAGGGGTGTGTCCTCAGACCTCTGATTTACTACCTGACACTTAACACTGGGACCCCCAGGGGAGTGTCCTCAGACCTCTGATTTACTACCTGACACTTAACACTGGGGCCCCCCAGGGGTGTGTCCTCAGACCTCTGCTATTTCCCTGTTCACCCATGATTCTGTGGCTGTGCATGACACTACCTTAAAAGTAAAGTTTGTTGATGACAACACAGTAGTACCCTAATAACCACAAGCAGTGAGTCAGCTTCCAGGGAGGTAGTAAGGTGACCGGCGTGGTGGCGCCCTGATCTGTCAACATCAGGCACGCCTCAATCCGCATTAACGGAGCGACCACAAAGAGTCTGCACTTTCAGGTTTCTTGACTTAACTGATTAAAGTGGGAGTGAAAACATGGAGTCTCCAAGTAGGAAGTCCAATAAAAATAGCCTCAGACACTGATGGCCTGGGCAAAAACCTCTGTGAACAGTACATGTCTGGTCTCCGGGTTTAATGCTTGCTGTCCTCCCTCCAGGTCCGGGCTATCCTCCCGCCATTCCGGTACCCTACAGCCAGGCTGCCTTTGGCCCAGGACAGCCTCCCTACCCTCTCCAGCCTCCTTCCCAGCATGGCTACCAGGCCCAAGCAGGGGCTCCCCCCACCCAGCCGGACTTCCTCTCCCCCCAGCCCGCCTACAACCCAGCCTTCATGGAGCCTCAGCCTCCCAAGTCTGGCTACTGACGGCCCCACCCCCCACTTCTCAATCTGTGACCCGCCACTTCTCAATCTGTGACCCGCCACTTCTCAATCTTTGACCCGCCACTTCTCAATCTGTGACCCCCCACTTCTCAATCTGTGACCCCCCACTTCTCAATCTGTGACCTACCGACTCAAGGGTGGCATTTGAGATGAACACAATGTGTTTACTTTGGATGCAGGAGTGTTGTTGGCTGCCTCACAGCCTTGTCCAAGTTAAAGGCTTGATCAAGTGTTGGGTTGCGTTCAACATGGAAACCTATTCCTTTAGTTTTTTGCGACTTTTGAACATGCTGGCATTTTTGTGTGTTTGCCAAGCATCTGCAGCAGCTACGTTCTTAAGGCTCTCGGCGGAAAAACATGGACGGACCATAAACGCTTCGTTCTCTCCTGATGAACACGACAATAGGATTAGAGTTACACGTATTTTTTTACATATACATTTAGGGGAATGTATTTGTATGTGTTCTACGTATAAGTGTTTGTTTATTTTTTACTCCAGTCTCTTTTCGCTAATCTCATCAGCCGATTTATTTATCAGTTTTGAAAGAGGATGGAACACCAGGTCAGCATCAAACATCAAGGGAAGATTGTCAATTTTCACAGCAAGAGACTATCACCCTTTAAAAAGTGTTCTCTCCATGTTAAGCGAATTGTACACTGTCAAAACAAATATGAATGTAGGCTAAATTTGTATAGTCTGAAATAGTTTTTTACTCATTTTAAATATATTAAGTTAGTGCCTCCTATTTTGAGATTTCAGTGTTTAAGTCAAACCCACCAGCATGGTTGTTTCTGCCCTTGGGAAAACGTTACAAATAGCTTTAAACAAACGTAAAGCATGATGAGTCGCGGTTGCTATGCCTCTTACTGCATGTTTTCAGTAGGCAACCCCAAAGCATTGTCAGGTAAACATATCTGAAAACACTTCCTTTTTTCTACTACAAGTTTCAAGTAAATAGCAACATGCTCTTTTGAAATTAAATGAATGGTCCTAAAGATTCCATGTAGGTAGTGTTGAACTTTGAAATGCATCAACAAAAGAAATTCTGCTTTTTGGGGTAAACTATTTTGGAAATGTTAAACCTCCACAATTGGCTTCTTGTCCCTGTTTACTCCACAAAAGTATGGACACTTGAAAGGCACATTTGCTCATGTTGTAAAGTCATTCTACTGTATAAAGGCTTCTCCTCTCTTCCCTGTTGCTTCAATGCCTAGTCAGTAGTGTGTAATAAAGGGCACTTCTAGATCAGTATGAGTCCTAGTCAAAAGTAGTACACGTGGTGCTATAAACGCTGAAACCTCAGGGCCATGACTAATGCGTTGTGTATTTCATGTCAGCTTTGCTGGTTGAATTTCTATATCAAATGCTGCCCTTCTGAAATCCAGTGTCTTAGTTCATTACCTGCGTTCCAGAAGTCCCTGTACATTACATATTCCATATATATATATATAGCTATAAAAATATATATACATATGGAATATTTAGGATGCAAGCTTGGTCTTTTCCTGTGACTTCAAGTTGTCAGCACTTGTTCAGCCATGTTAAATCTGCTTTAAGAAGCTATTTTTCATTCAACTTTATTTCTTTCAGGAAAAATACCACTCTGCTACAGTGGCAAATAAAGATATTTTTTAATCAAGTATTTTTAATTTCAGCCTGGTTCCTGCTCCTGATAGCTCCATCACAAGTCATTCCTGGAACAGGTCTCGCTTGGGAAAGAGTCAACATGTATAATAAGTAAATGTATAAATGGAAATGTCTGCTAGTTGGTCTTAGGAGATTTCAAACCAGATCTTTCTGAGTTGAGCTGATTTGTAAATGGGAATTGGTCAGCCAACAAATTGGACAGACAGTGCAGATCAGCTCTTTGGGTAGTCTGAATGATCTGTTTAGCTAGAAGTGTCCATTTATTACACTGTCCTTCACCTCATGTTAGATGTGGATGGTCATGAATAACAAAGGCTCGTTATAAAAATGATCTCAGAGAAAACATGTTCACATTCAACATCAACAATAGTTCCTTTGTTTCCTGATGCATATTATATAGACCTAGGAACAGTTCTAGCACCCTAACCGTCTGGGGCTAAACTAACCCCAAATTCACATTATGGGGCGACGTAACATTATTCTAGTCAATAACGGAGCATCGTGGTAGAGATCATATCAGGATCCAGTGTCCATGTCTTCAGTATCCTCAGAATCAGGACGGCAGATCTCATCCAACGCCAGTTCTGACAAAAACACAGAGCCGAGAACCCATTCAGCAAAGTTACCATTTAACTAAACAAAAACAGATACTCCGGTGAGACCAATTTACACTCATAACATCTCTCCTCAAAACCCATTAGATGGGATGATAAAGGTCCCCCCCTAAGCCTTTCACATAGGAGTAAAGGACTGAGACCTGTGATTTGCCACCAACCTGCTCTGAGAGCTCAGGATTGTTCTGACAGGAAAAAAATTTTTGGGGCTTCTATTGATTGATGGACTGATCTACCTTCACTCTCTGAGAGGTCCGGGATCCTCCTGAACGTGTCTCTAATGGCAGGAATCATCTGGTCGAACATGTGGAGCACAGGCAGGCAGTGGTCAGAGAAGCTGCTGTTGTTGACGAAGAGCCAGTGCAGCAACATCAGGCCCTCCCTCAGAAGGTCCACCCCAGGAATGGTGCACCAGGCTGGGCTTTGTGTCATGGTGTTGCAGGCCTCCAGTCGCCCCCGGAGCTCCAGCCACTGCCTGTGGAGGAGCACCACCAGGGTCTGGACCAGCTGCAAGTATTATCACACACAGACAAGACAGGTTTCACGTGGTTCCCATGTCGACACACACACACACACACACGTTCCAACGACGACACACACGTTGCCACGATGACGAACGCACGCACGGACGCGCACACACACATTGCCACGACGACACACACACACACGTTCCTACGACGACACACACACACACACACACACACACACACACACACGCACGCACACACGCACACACACACACACACACACACACACACACACACGTTCCCACAACAATTCCAAGCCAAATAATAGAACAAGCATTCCTAATAAGTTAAATGGTGTTACGGGTCCAAGACCGTTCTACTTATTCTATTTCTGTAGTTGACAAAGAGCTCCAATTAGTTTTTACCTCCCCACAGCACTGACAGCAAGACTCAACGAAGACACTCCACGTGGAAGCTTTCCTAATAAACAGGCTGGCCAAGAAACGCACCACCTGTCCAGAGAGATCACAGACAAACAATAAAAAACACTTCTTGGAAAACATTTTCTGACATAAATCAGAGTAATCTGTCTGCTAAAACAATGCTTGAGGGATCAGGACGGTTCGATTTCAACTCGTCCAATCCAATGCTAATCAATCCTCATGTCATTCCCCTGAATCCAAATTCAATCATGTTCAGAGAGATGTCTGACAGTCTTACCTTCACCTCCAGCAGAGACCACTGTGTGTCCGTCACGGTCCTGTCTGGTCGGGAAGTGATATACTGGAACACCGTCAGGAATACACACAAGTCTAGAGGGGTGATACACACGTGATCAATGGTCCTGATTAGAAGTCATCCCTGACCAATACATGGGCTATCATCCTTTATTAACTACGGGCTCGTGGCGGAACACGGGGGGGGGGGGTTGTGGCGGAATCAAATCGATCAATTACTAAGACATTCAAATGAGTTGAGACCTGTGTGAGAGCAGAGTGCAGCAGCCAGTTCCTCACTGTGGGCCAGTTCAGCCAGCAGGGAGACAGACAGAGACAGAACCCGATAGGAGGAGGCCAGCGAAAGACAGCGAGACAGAGCCAAACTGGACAGAACACAACGGAACCTGTAGGGGACAGAACGTCAGAACACGTTTCTCTTCCTGTACAGAAGAACCCAAGACCTAGAAGCATCCAGTTAAACCAAACAGGACCGGGCTGATGCGTTGGCGTGCAAAAGACAAACACTCCCCGAACAATAACAAGAACATGCTGCCGCTTCCCAAATGGCTTCCTGTTGGCTACACAGACCACTACCGCCCAGAGCCCTCCACAGAGCGGCTTTAATGGGAGACGCACACCGGGTCTTGCCTGGGCAGCTGGGTCCTGGGCGTCCTCTCCAGCAGGATATTGAGCGTGGACAGACTGCCGGCAACCACCGCCTCCCTCTGGACGGCGCTGGTGGAGAAGGAGGGGTCAGAGAGGTGAAGCAGCCTCCTGAGCAGAGGGTGGAGGTCGTGAAACGCCAGGCCATCTCTGGTCCCATTTGCCAGGGCGGAGGAGGTCCTGGCGGTGCTGGGTGGTACGGGGGGGTCTGGCAGCAGGGGGGCCAAGCCTGAGGCCAGGATGGACCTGCTGGTCAGTAACAATGTCACTGGATTACATTCATTCAGTCAGGATCAAATTCGACTTCAACAAACTGGGTTCTAATTATCCCCCTCTGAGCCACTCCAAAACCCACCTTCCTCCAAACCCAGTGTTCACGACGTCAGGGGGACGGGACAAATACATACACACACCTGGGTCTGTTGTTCCCCTGCGGTGCGGGTTCCTCCACTCCAGCTGACCAGTCCAGCAGAGTACCGACCACCTCAGAGCTCTGGCCCACACAGTGGTTCAGGACCATCAGGGCTGCCAGGGCAAACTCCTCCTGACTCCCCAGGGAATCCTCCACGCTGGAGGCCAGGCTGCCGTCCGAGGAACCTGAGCCCGACAAGACGGCCCCTCCTAGGGTCCCCTTCCGCGACCCGTCCAGGGCTATAGTCTCCAGGCTCTGGCAGAACAGGCCAATGTGGTAGTCCAGGAGAGGGAGGAGGTGGACAGCGCCGGGGCAGGACTTGGTTGTGTTGGTCAGGACCGGGGTGGCCTGGTCAGAACCCAGGAGACATTCGGGCGGGTTTGGGTCGGCGTGAGCCAGGGGCCGAGGACGGTGGCGGGGTGGAGCGAGGTTGGGGTGGAGCGTGGGCCGGGCCAGGGCCATCATGTTGAGGCCAGACAGGGCCAGGGTCTGGTAATGGCTGAAGCGTGTCTGCGGACTGCGAGGTTTGTTCTGGTGGTGGGAACCAACTCTGGGCTCCGCGGAAGACCAGCTGGAACCAGCTGAAGAACCTCTGCAACAAGAACCATGATCAGCAACAAAAGGAACTACTGAACAAAAGCAGTTACATGAGGGCTGTTTGGTAGGCGGGGCTTGCACACGTGCAGTGGGAGGGGCATCTTACGAGCTGAGACAGGTGTTGGTCAGGAGGCCAGGTAGGGCGTCAGGACTGATGCAGAGCAGGTGACACAGACCCAGGCTGCTGGGGTCAAGGGGCAGCTGCAACAACAGGCTCAGCAACACAGACCCTGCACACGCACGCACACACACACACACACACACACACACACACGATATTAACATCAATCTCTAAGTCTCAAGTCCCCAAGCCTGGAATTACAGACACTGTGACCTGGATCCCTGCTCCCAGTACCGATGACTCTGGTCAGGAGGAGTTCTGGGAAAATAGAGTGTCAGTAGCAACCTCAGTCCTTATAGGAGTGACTGTGTCATTCTATAGGAGACCCAAGACACATGGAATAATGTGAAATAAGATTGGTTAGTTGTAGAAGCCCTTTAAGCCAATGAAAATCAAGACTTGATGCATTTCCATGGACTTGGGTGAAAGATTCTGGTAGAGATCAGGCAAACGGTCCACCTCACCTTGCTGATGTGAGGGTTGAAATGTACTGAACGGGTCTGAGTGGGTCACTTCTTGTCTTCCACTAGACCGTTGTTTTCCATCTGGACCTAAGAGAACATGCTGGAATATTAGCCTGCACATCCAGCACAGCCATAGCCTTTAGGAGAACATGTTCAGTCAGTCCGTTGATCATACCATCTCCAAGGTGTGCTGGACCAGACGTCCGGCCGGGAGTAGACCTGGAGGGTAACTGGGCGCCAAATGTCTCCTTGGTGATGAAGGCTGTTCCTCCGGGGGAGGTCCGGGCCTGAGGGCTGATGTTGGTCGCGGGCAGCAGAGTGCAGGGACCAGCCTGCCGGGGACTCACACCTGGGGGCGGGCCATTGGACCTGGACGGCCTGGGGCTGGGGAAGGACAGGGGTTAGGCTGGTGTTAATCAGGACATGAAACAGAATGTTTTACAACAATGGAAAGTTTCCAATTTGACAACACTGTGTGGGCCCTTCCGGTTCTGGTCCATTTGTCAACACTGTGTGGGCCCTTCCGGTTCTGGTCCATTTGTCAACACTGTGTGGGCCCTCCCGGTTCTGGTCCATTTGTCAACACTGTGTGGGCCCTCCCGGTTCTGGTCTATTTGACAACACTGTGTGGGCCCTCCCGGTTCTGGTCCATTTGACAACACTGTGTGGGCCCTCCCGGTTCTGGTCCATTTGACAACACTGTGTGGGCCCTCCCGGTTCTGGTCCATTTGTCAACACTGTGTGGGCCCTCCCGGTTCTGGTCCATTTGACAACACTGTGTGGGCCCTCCCGGTTCTGGTCCATTTGACAACACTGTGTGGGCCCTCCCGGTTCTGGTCCATTTTACAACATCTGGCTGAAAAACCTTTCCATTTCCTGTGACACACTGATTTAATGTTGTTTCTTGGTCACAGTGTGTTTGTGTGTCCATACCTGTTTCTGGTGCCCTGTAAAGATATGCCCTTGCTTCCTCTCTCTGTGTTCTGTAACTTAGTCTTCATCTCATTCATCTCTGCCTCCTTGAAGTGCAACTCGGACTGCAGGGATTGCACCTACAAACACGATCAGTGAAAATACCTTACAAAAACAGACAGACCAACAGGGTTCCTTGGACTGAAGAAAGAACATCATGTCTACACAGTGCCACTTCCGAACACGGTCTGACAATTTGTCAGAGTTAAGAATTCCCTTTCACTCCAAGATCACCTCCAACGCTCCTCCTGTCAGAGCTGCCCGTCTCGTCTAAATATCTTCTCTTATCTATCAAGTTTCTCAGAGTGGCAGTGAAGACCCTGGATCAATTCCCTTGTCTGTTTCATCTCCCTAGATTTGATAAAACAGACCCAGGATCATTTCCTCTGTCTGTGTCACGTTACTTGATATGATAAAATTGCCTCTGGATTATTTCCTACATCTGTGTCAACTTGCTAGATTTTATAAAACAGACCCTGGATCAGTGCTGCAACTCTTGATTTGCTGTATAAAGTTACCTAGCATAGGTTTTCCAGCTGTGATATAGACGAGTGAAACATGCTGCCCGTTCTAAACCACTCAGGGAATTTGAAATGTCTCATTACAGAATGAAAAACTATCATTTTAGAAGTCTACCTTCTTGACAAGCTCCTTCTCCTTCTCACTCTGAGCGTCCCTCTTTTCCTTCTCAAGGAGCAACTGAGCCTGTCTCTGCACGTCCTTATCCTGTTGGGCTAACCGGAGGGAGTCACGTAGCACTTGAATCTCCCCGTTCTTCATCAGGATCTCCTCCTCTACCTCCTTTAGCTTCAGAGAAAAGGGTGTATTCATTAAAGCATACCGTGGCAAAATTCTGCAGCAATTGTCTCTGACTACAGGGATGTGATATTGAAATTCTTCAGAACTATACTAAAATGTTAATATGGGAAACATCCCATATAAATCATCCCATATAGTGTTACAAATACACCTTCATTTATAACTAAGAGGTTAAATGTATGGTTGAATATGCGTTTCCACTACTACCTTTTTCTTCAGATCTGCTTGTTGGGCTTCCAGTATTTGGAAATGCTCTTGATCAGCCTTTGAATAGTGAATTTTCCCTTCAAAAACCAAAAGATAATTTTTTTTTATTTTCAGGCATAGAAGTAGATTTGTGTTTTAATCGACAATTAGACAGTACCAGTCAGAAAACATACCAAATGTTTGACTACACGGAAACTCAGGGATGTCCCTTTCTTTCACAGAGTAACCCCTGGCCAGACCTGAGGACTGTTGTCTAACTCCTGAATTAGCCTCCCTCAGCTCCCCTCGTCGAGGACCAACTGACACCATTTCTGTCAGTGTCCCTCTGGAGTTGGGCCCTGGTTGGTTCCCAGTGATAGCCTGAGATGCTATAATATCAATCTCTTCAAGGTCGTCCTGGGTGAAGTCATCGTCATCTCCAAAGGGGTCCTTACAAGGATCAGCTGTGCTCATGCCTTTGAGGCGCTTGCTGGGCGGGTACTCCATTAGACAGGCCAGTGGTCCTGGTAAGTTTGGGGTACCTACAGGGTGCTAAGGATGCGTGACGAGGAGAAAATTGTTGTAAGACAGGATCTGTTTAATTTGTCATTTTCATGTGAAATATTGAACAGAAGTACACTCAGGAGTCCTGTTAAAAATAAAGGTAGCGAACGCACAGACGATGAAACAAAACTACCTTCATTACAAAGTATGAAGTAACCCACATCCAGGGGTTTAACACCGAAGCCAGTGAAACATATTTGTAATATCAGCACTGTCTTACAGTACCTCACAGACAACAACATTTGCTTTGTTCGCCCCTACTCCTACCCCATAACTAGTTTGGATAGTAAACAGACGTTATTGCTACCTATCTCAATTAACTTTGTAAGCAACAATCCAGCTAGCTAACAACAGGTAACTCAATTCAATCTGAGTCGTGGAACTAAACCATTCAAAACGGAAAATTACGTGTATGGCAATCCGGAATATCAGTTTTAAAATAAATTCACAAGAAGAACCAACTACCTGAGGCTCGCTTTGTTAGCAAAGCATGCTATCAAACCATACTTCGAGCGTTTCACAGATTAGGCAAATCGAAAGGCAGCTTCGAAACCACCTCGAGCAATCCTACAATCCTATTGGTCAAGGATGCTTTTCGCGATAAGAAAACATGGCTAGCCAAATGGGCCAAAAATGATATTTCAAGACACATCTCCTTTTGCTCTCTGTCATTTCATTTTCTTTTCCAAAGCTTTATTGGCACAACAAGAAAATTTTCAAAGGTTACCAATGCTATACAACAATACAGAATACGTTTTAAATAATTAAATATTAACTCTCTCCCCCTCTCACTCTTTATCAGCCAGACAATCAAACATACAGTATTATATTTCATGCCCAGCGCCAATGCATATTTTTGTCGGTGAATACATAAAATCGATGACATGTCATCACATTGTCACTAGCACGTAGCTGTTCGTGATGAAGAATTACAAAACACTGCATTGACCAACTTTAATACAGCATCATGTTAGAGCTAAAGTATTGCATAATCTTTGCATCAAATGGATTAATAAAGCAAGTTAAATAGATTCTTCACTTTCACAAAAAATACCTCAAATCTTTCATCATGACGTCGTAAAGGACGTGTGACAGGATTGGCTGCCTGGGTTCGTGGTACTCTAGAATGTTTACCAGCTGAGCACAAAAAGAAAGAGCTGTGTGTTGAGCGCGAAAGAGACTACACTGAAAAACGTTTATTCCGCATAAATCTAATCTTTTTATTACGTATTTATATTTGCCAGGAGAAGAAGAAACTTTTTCCTGATTATAGACCAGGTTTGTTGTTTTTGCTCGTAATGTATTGTAATACTTGTAACAAAGAGAGATGGTGCCTGTTCGTTATAACATTGTTATTAGCTACTATAGCTAGCCTGTTCTTTCCGTTACATACTTGGTCTAAATTTAACCAGTAGCTATTTGGTTGTGCCATTTTGTTTTCATCCTCTAGTTGATGAAACGGATATAAAATGAAAACTGAAGTATCCACTGCAGCGAATTTCATATCGAGATTACTGAAAACAACTGGGCTGCTATCCGAGGAGCAACTTCTGCATTTCAGCCATTCCCTCGAAAAATCTCTGGGAGGTAAGATGGATGGGGATCTGAAAATGTATTTTGCATAAGGTAATCTATTCAAACAATTAAATGTGCATTTAATCACACGGTCAGCAACAATATTTTTTCTTGCCGTCAAATCAGATATGGGCTACATTGCTATTTATGAATATTACGCTATCAATTTGCTACCTGTAGGACAGCCAACACAGGCACCTGCATACGGAAAAATTATAAGATGAAAACAAAACACGCGGGTTGCTTCGTTTCATTGTTTCTGTGGATAATTTTGTTGAGCGTCTGTGCGCATACACCTTACGCACACACACTCTCTTACACACACACACACACTCTCTTACACACACACGCACACACACACACACACTCTCTCTCTCTCACACACACACATACACAATGAATATTTCCTTGACAGAAGATGCAGGACAATTAGTTAAAATGCCTATTTGCCTAATGTATATCATCCTTTTCTAATCTAATATTTTTTACTACCCAGTACTTTTTTGTACTACACAATTCTAACACGTTTAAAAAAAATTGCAGAGCACTACAAACACCACTGGTTCCCTAACGCTCCGTGCCGAGGCTCAGCCTACAGATGCATCCGAATCAATGAGAACCATAAGATGGACCCAGTGGTCGGGGATGCTGCCGGCACAATCGGACTGACCAGAGAACAGCTCTTCTCCCTGCTGCCCAGCGAGCTCACCATGTGGGTGGACCCATATGAGGTGTCGTACCGGATAGGGGAGGATGGCTCCATCTGTGTTCTCTATGAATCCGAGCCATCGTCTGCACAAGCTGACACAGTGTCCAACCAGAGCAAAGGAGACAGCAACAGAACCAGTTCAGCCAGCTGCAAAGAGGAACTGAGAATGGGGATGGGGAGGTCCAAAAAGCCCAAGTCGTTCACAATGATAAGGATCTCTAGCAGCTAAACGGTTCCTGCTTTTAGCAGGACACATCGACATGGACAGTTGGACATAGATCACACACACATACAGTATACATGTTTATTTCCTTCTTTCTGTTTTTTAATATAAAAGATTTTTAGTACACTGAAGATCAACTTGTTCCCATTTATGGATATAGAAACTATGTGTCTATTTTGTGATAGATTATTGACTGAAGATGGATTTTAATGTATGTTGTTAATGTTTCTAATTTATATACAGTATATTAAACACTCACTACATTTGAATGGGCTGGTGTGATTTTGTCACATATCGTATTTTTTAATTAGGGTTGTGTTTCTAATGGAACTGCTTTTCCTTCAGTACACACACACATAGGTTTTGACCATAATATTTCTGGTATCTGAGATTAGATTTTTTTTCTTTCATTTGGTATATTTTGGTATATCCTTCAGGCTATGCTCAAACCCAGGTCTCTTTCTTTCTGGCACCAGAAGTCTCTCTGGCCATCAAACCCAGGGGGGCAGCTGCCCTTCAGACTCCAACCCAGCGCATTCCAGACACATTTTCCAAAAATGTCTGAAGCCCTCTGTGTGTTTTCAATATCTGAGTCTTACATTTTTGTTTTCAAAGGAAAACAATCTGAAAAATCAGGGGAATAAGTAGGAAATCTTGAGACCAATACAGAAGCCTAGATGTATTGGGAAATGTTTGAGAATTCACCACACCCTACAAGGCAGTCAAATGTACCTGATACCAAACTTCTCAAGCATGACGACTTTAGTCCAAAATGGCACCCTGCTCCCTGTGTCGCAGTGCACCACTTTTCACCAGAGCATATTAAAAGTAATGAAATGCATAGGGAGTAGGAGGTGATTTGAGATGTGGCCCTAGGTAAGTGTGATCAACATTTTGTACACAGGCTTTTGTGGACATGTGTTTTTCCCTGAAGGGACTGTAGTATTGACACCAATGACATATATGACTGAACAATGGAGAATATGACTGGTGTATCACGTTACTGTCCACATCGTCTTTTCATGGTTGATGGACAAGGGCATGGGATAGGCTGAGTGGGAGCTGAACTCTGCTATAATCTGTATATAGGCTTCTGGTCAAAAGCTGTGCACTATTCAGGGAAATACATTGTTTTAGGAAAACTCCAGGTACGTCTCTAATATCCAAAATAAAAATGTATGTTGTCACAACAACAGTGTGACTTTCAAGGGGGCGGGAACGTGTGGGATAGATGACTATTTAGATAAATATTTCACGTCTAAAAGGTTCTCTAACAGTCTATTGAATATCTATATTTGCATTTAATTTTTATAATGTTATGCTGTGGAACAATATTTTTCCTAACGAAATTACTGAAATATTTTTTTATTAAAAAACATTCGGCACAATTAATCTGTCCAATATTACATAATAAGAAAGTTCTCCCTGGGTCCTGGAAGTCGTGTGATTGGCCAAAGGGAAGTTTTCTATCCTCTCTGGATTGGCTGCTGAAAATATCTTTAGAAGTGTCGCGTGACGCCTGGCTGAAACTATCCAATGAAAATCCAATCTAAAAACATCTGGCCAATATGATGGAAATGGGAGGGACATCCTCCAGAAAGCGGTAGTAACGTTTTGTCGTGTATAAAGTATCTTTGGTGTCAGTAGCTGAAATTAGTGTTTAAGCCTATGAACTTGTGTTGTGTTGGCCTTGGGAAGTTGCTGGATTTTATAGCAACAGAGATTAATTTCCCTACATACAGTTGTGTTATGGAACCGGATAAAATGGACGAGAACGACTGGAAATACCACGGGGAGGGCAACAAAAGCCTAGTGGTTTCTCATGTTCAGGTGAGCTAACGTTAGCTAACTAGCTAGGTCAGTAGCTAGTGTTGGTAGGTAGCATAATTATGTACCTAACTAACATTAGTAAGATGATAGCGAATGGCTAGTTTTTCAGGTTGTTATACGCTCCGCGTTGTTGAAAACATATGGAAAGTAAATTTTTGTTGGCTTTATTTGTTACAAGATTGTTTGCATGGGAGTACTCTGTCTGAATCTTGGGGGTCTTATTCCACACCAGTTGCTAGCATAACCATCATAAGGCTAGCGTCGTAGTTAACATTGGCTAAACGTATCTGCCTGTCTATTGCCTTGGTAATTAAACTGGCAATCTAGATAGCTAACTTTAACCTTGCCAAATTGTCACGTGGGTTTCAAAAATAACTTCACGGTATTTATAATTCGCCTTGAAACTTGTCATTGTTCTTAATTCTCAATGTTGTTGTTCTTAACTTTTATCCAGCACGCCAGAGTCCTTCGGCTCCTAAAGTACTCAACAGAAGATGACGAAAACTCTCACAAGGTTAGAAAATCCTGTCCATTAAAATGTCAGTTTACTTCTATGTTCATTACAATTGCAACCATAACGTCCCAGACTTAGCTTAGTATCAAAATGTACCACCATGTCAATTATATATACAGTAATGCTAACATGTCAATAATAAATGATAGTCGAGTAATGGTTTATTCTGGTCGCTTTTTAGATTAGTGTCATGGTTAAAGAACTACTCCATTTCCTTTTTAATTGTTTGGATTTCATTTTCTTATAATTAAAAAGTTGAAAAATCAACCCTAGTTGTGGGAACCTTGCAAGGAAAACTAGGGCAATGATGCATCTTGATACAGATCTTTGTCAGTTTCGCATTTTTCCAGTTGAGGAAGAGAAAGCAGAGCCCTTAAAGGCTTAGGGTTAGTGGCTTTTTCATTGACCACTTATCAACCAAGCCAGTTAAAGCCACATTCTGTTGCTATGAAAACCAACACTGAACATTCCAGGAATTTCACAGCAACATAACTTTTGCATGAATGTCTGTTTTCCCCCCCCCTTTTCTTGCAGACAACCGAACAAGCTTTCCGCCACATTCAGAACATAGTTGACTATAGTAAAAATGTGATGAAGCCACTGCTTGGGGAGAAGTTTGTCCACAATGGTGTAAGATACAGTACTTCTGTCCTAAGAAGCACAGGACCTTTCTCACTCTGTTCAACTGTTCACTGTCATGTAAATTTTTTGACAAAAACATGAAAAATACTTTTGAAAAGTTATGACCAGTTCTAGTTTCCTGGTATGGTTTTGTAAGATACAGATGAATAAATGGGTTGATCATTTATTTAGTACAACTTTGTTTGTACAGGAGGCAGTGAAGCTCCCATTAGACTTTGTCCGTCAGCTGTCATTAAAAGTTCAGCGGGAGAGGCCAGGTAGGTGTTGTCCATCTTTAAAATGAAATGTAACTCAAGTGTTTGTGTGTGTGTGTTTGTTTGTTTGTGTGTGTTTGTGTGTGTGTCATTGTTGACAAAGGCTATTTACATCACCTGTCAAGTTTGGACACGTACTAATTCAAGGCTATTTCTTCAGTGTGACTATTTTCCACACCTGTGCTGTTCTGAAATGCACGTTACTGTATTTACTTGTTGGCTCCTGGTGGTCAGGAAGTCAAAATGTATTTCTTCACTTTCTGTCTAGTACTTTCTTTTTATATTTTTTGAATGGCTTCTGTTGACTGTGAACATTATATAGGGAGACGGGTGAAGCCGGGATATTGATGGTTGTGATGGGTATTGAACCCAAGTCTCCAGCCCACCATATAGGAAAATATTTCTTCATTGTCCAACGAGAGCCGAAAGAAGTGGATTGGTCAGAACCTAGTAATGGATAATGCATGCACTTTAAAGATCTTATCAGTCAATACATACTTGTTTCTGTTCAGAAATGACTCTGTGAAATGAACAGTCTACACTTGAAGAGAACTGGATTGAGCATTTGGAAAATGTTGGCCCAGTTCCATCTTGGACCACAGGCTTCTCCTGCATTGACAGTATGATTCGTATCCCCCTGGGGGAGAAATGATAGATCCTCCGTTTTTTACAGTTGTGCTCATAAGTTTGCATACCCTGGCAAGAATTGTGAAATGTTGGCATTGATTTTGAATGATCATGTGAAAGTCTTATTTTAGAATAATGATCATATGAAGCCATTTATTATCACATAGTTGTTTGACTCCTTTTCAAATCATAATGATTAACAGAAATCACCCAAATGGCCCTGATCAAAAGTTTACATACCCTTGAATGTTTGGTCTTGTTACAGACACACAGGTGAACATGGCAATTAAAGGTGAATATCCCACACCTGTGGCTTTTTCAATTGCAATTAGTGTCCGTGCGTAAATAGAAATTCTGTTTGTTAGCTCTCACGTGGATGCACTGGGCAGGCTAGATGCTGATCCATGGGGAGCAGAGAACTGTCAAAAGACCTGCCTAACAAGGTCATGGAACTTCACAACGATTGAAAAGAATATAAGATATCCAAAGCTTTGCAAATGCTAGTCAGTACTGTTAAATCACTTAAGAAGTGGAAATTTCAGTGATCAATTGATGCCAAGGTCAGGTAGACCAAGAAAGATATCAGCCAAAACTGTCAGAAGACTTGTTTGGGATACAAAGAAAAACCAGCAGGTAACCTCAGGAGAAATAAAGGCTTCCCTGGAAAAAGACGATGTGGTTGTTTCAAGGAGCCCAAAAAGTTGATACTTGGACAGAAATGAGCTGCATGGTGGAGTTAACCAGAAAGAAGCACCAATGCCACATAAAAGCCTGGTTACAATATGCTCCACAACACCTTGATACGCCTCACAGCTTCTGGCACACTGTCATTTGAAGTGGCGAGACCAGAATAGATCTTTATGGTCACAACCATAAGCGCTTTGTTTGGAGAGGGTCAACAAGGCCTATAGTGAACAGAATACCATCCTCACTGATGGTTTGGGGGAGTGTAAGCTCTAAAGGCACGGGGAATCTGGTCCAAATGTATGGCAAGATGAATGCAGCATGTTATCAGAAATTACTGGCAGACTATTTGCATTCTTCTGCATGAAATCTGTGCATGGGACGATCTTGGACTTTCCAGCACGACAATGACCCTAAAAACAGTTTGGAGCATCTTTTTAAAAGGAGTAAGACACTGCTGACTTCAGGCATTTCAAAAGGCCTGATGACAGAATGAAGAATGTCCATTATAATGAAGGAGAAACAAACCCCAGTAAAGAACCTCTAGGAAATGGACAGAGCCAACATCGCAAGGTTGTAAAACAACTAGTTAGCATAAAAAACCAGGACGGCCAGGTTTCTGTTTGCTAAAAAGCATGTAAAAGTGCCAGCAGCATTCTGGAAAAGGGTATTGTGGAATGATGAGTCAGATTAGCATGTCAGAGATGGCAAGAGGAAAGTAACATCCCAAGATCCACACCATCCCCATGTCTGGGGAAATTAGGGGGTGTTTTGTTTCAGGAAGATAGGAATGCCAACTGGCTCACTTGGCTTTTAACAAATAAACCATGTCAGCTAAAGTACAAGAAAATGCCTCAACTCATTGGATGGTGTTTAATCATGCAGCATTACAGTGAGCCCAAACAGATTTTAATTTGCTGAAGATGTTTCTTCACACCCGGTTTTATTGAGTGACTGAGTACAGGGAACATTTTCATACTTTCTTCTTCTCTGGAACAAACAACTGAAGATTCCCACAGGAAAGGTCTGGCAGAGAATAACCATGATGATAGCCAGTGTCTGGTTGGATGTGTGGGCCAGAAACCAGGCTGTTATTGCATGAAATGAAATGCAACCATATACAAAAGTGCTCAATTTTATCATGATGCTATTCTGTCACAACCTTTGTTTGCCTGAAAGTAGAGGGACTGCATTTAAAAAAGTAATTTCAAAGTAGTGAAACCAACATTGCACACACAGGCCCCAAGAATTCAAGCAGAGTCTATTGTTTAAGTAGATAAAGTATAGATTTAAAGTGTTGGGGTTCAGGTGTACATGTAGAATGAGCAGCAGCTAAGGAGAGTTTATACTGAATAAATGCAGTGTGTCTGGGTGTTTAATGAGAGGATGTCTATTCTCTAAAGGTCAGACATGTTTCTGCAGCCGCTGCTTGTTTTGTTTCAGAGAACTGTTTGTCAGATTAGCGTCGCCTCAGTAATTGATGATTACCCGGCGTTATGAAAAAATCCCAATGCCTGTTACGTCAGAAACTTTTTCTGGATAATGTCTCTGCACGCTGTTGTTTTCCACTGACATAAATCAATGTTTGAATGTGACTATTTACAACAACAAGATGCAAATATGGATTTATGGGTTTTCTCTCTCTACAATTCAGTGCAGAGCTTTTATCCACAATAAGATTCAGATGTAATTTGTGTTGATTTCAGTGTTTTATAACCTGCCAACAGCAAATGACTTATTCCTTTCCTCTTCAAACTTAACAAAATATCATAGCGGTTTGATGGCTCAAATGGGGGACATTCCACTATGTTGTCTGTTGTCCTGAATTGTGTAATAGCGTGTTGTCGTGGACGCCTGGGCATGGTAATGTGTGTCTTATGAAGTGTTATAACCACTGTCTGTGTGTTTTGTGTCATGGCAGAGTCGCGTTGTGACAAAGTGATGGATACGTTCAGTGGATGTGCCTTGTGTCTTCCTAACCTCACTCAACTGTCCTCCTGTTGCTGCTTCGGACAACACAGACCTCCACTCTGCATAGAGATTAAGGTACAGGGCGACACAGACCTCCACTCTGCATAGAGATTGAGGTACAGGGCGACACAGACCTCCACTCTGCATAGAGATTGAGGTACAGGGCGACACAGACCTCCACTCTGCATAGAGATTGAGGTACAGGGCGACACAGACCTCCACTCTGCATAGAGATTGAGGTACAGGGCGACACAGACCTCCACTCTGCATAG
>JACXGJ010009557.1:0-23960 GCA_016801105.1 Esox niger | reverse complement strand
GGTTAATAGTGTTTAGGTTTCAGCCACTCTTTAGGTACGATCCAACTGATGGTTAATAGTGTTTAGGTTTCAGCCACTCTTTAGGTACGATCCAACTGATGGTTAATAGTGTTTAGGTTTCAGCCACTCTTTAGGTACGATCCAACTGATGGTTAATAGTGTTTAGGTTTCAGCCACTCTTTAGGTACGATCCAACTGAAGGTTAATAGTGTTTAGGTTTCAGCCACTCTTTAGATACGATCCAACTGAGGGCTAATAGTGTTTAGGTCTCAGCCACTCTTTAGATAAGATCGTGGGTGGCAGATGATCAGGTTGTCAACAGTGTTGGGCCAGTAAACAAAGTTTCCTTCAGCATCTAAAAAGTGTCTGAAACTGTAACACTAACACTATTTACCCTCAGTTGGTTCATATCTAAAGTGTGGCGGAAACATTAACACCATCCTCTATCTTGATCTGATAACCACCCCCAACACACTGAATAACACATGGGGCTGTGGGGAAAGGGCTGCGTTAGGGAAGAGGTTAAGTCAGTGTAACACTATGTGTTGACATCCCCTGATAGAGATTAGATGTACTCGATTAGAACCATGGCAATCGCTAACCTTCTCCAATTACAGCTGGTGGGGTTACTGGGGCAGTAGCTCTGCTTGTTTACTTCCTACTCACTAACCTTCCCAATCATGTGTACATAAACAACCGTACCCTCTGGGCCAGGACGTGGCCTGGGCTCAGATACAACTTGAAATCATTTTTAGTAGTGGCTCATGCCTGCTCAGATTGATGATTGGCAGGTTTTGAAATAGCCGGAGAGAGTCTACTGGGCGGGGTTTGGTATAGATTCAGGGTGCCTAATGGGAAGTGTCTATTCCAAAGTGAGCAGGGTTCGGGGATGGGCCGGGAGTGAATAATGGGTGCGTTTGGGATAGGTGGGGAGTGCATAATGGGCGGAGTTTGGGATTGATGAGGAAGACCGAACAGGAGGGGTTTGCACAGGTGGGGAGCGCATGAAGTGCGGTGTTAGGAGATGGCAATCAGAGGTTGGTGTGCTGGTTCCAATATGCCAACATGAAATGTTGTAAATAAAGTATTTGAAAGGTTTTAAAACAAGGTCACCTAACTGAATGCACCTTAGAGAGCACTAACATAATTCCTTATAGTCACAGTGAAAGATTTGGGTCTAACTACCCCCCTCCCCAAGATGCACACATGAAAACAAGCCCAGGAACTTAACAAAAGCAACAACACCAGCAAATCACTGACAACCATTGCAGGTGTCCAACACTAAGTCACTGATCCGATTGCAACATGCAGGAATGTTGTAATCCACGGATCAAAGGCCTATGCTGCAAAACATTTAGATTCTGACTATGATTTTAAACATGACTGAAATATGATCTTTCAAAACAGACACAAGTGATTCCCAAGTCAACAGCTGCTCTGAGTTACAGAAAGAAGATGAAACAGCTACCTCTGGTGGACAGAAATATATTTTACAAATTTTCCAAAGGCTGTGTGGGTCCAGAAGAGGGCCTTAGAAACAGCTGTTTTACTGTACAGACACACATCGCACTGTCTTCACACACAATCACACAGTAACTGGTTATCACCATATCGGAAGGGATTACAAGCCTGTCCTTGATGAGGACGGAGGGCGGACAAAGCTATCAGCAGGACAGCTATGATTGGCCTTTTGTCCCTTCAGATCAGTCCTGATGAATGGGCCAGGACACATCCTCAGAAAGGACAGTATGACGAGCATCTAACAACAGAAGCAAGGAGGAAATGAAGACACAGCAACATTAAGGACCAAAGGCTGCATCACTGTGTGTGTGCGTGTGTGTTTGTAACCTAACAATATCATGCACTCACTAACAAGCTCTGTGGCTGTTTCACCTAGCTCTCTTAAAATGTCTGCACTAATTGGATAAGAGCAGCTGCTAAATTACTAAAATGTCAGTGTTTGGATTAAGGTTTGAATTGAGGTTTAGGGTCAAGGTGAGGTTAAGATTTAGCATAAGGATTTAGTTACTTTTTTGTACAGTCCAACTTTGCGGTACCCATTTAGCTAGGTAAACATGTGTGAGTGAGTAGTTCTGCATGAGTGTATGTTTGCTCGGCGGGCTGGGTCCTATTTGCCCTGCTAATCAAATCTTTGATGGCCTTGCATTAGCAATTGTCTTTGACCTTCAGCTCAGTCGGGTTTGACAGAGGAGAGTGTCCACTGAAAAGAAGGAGGAGCTTCAGTCTGAACAACACAACAGTCCAAGGAATATTGTGCCTTCTAATAGATACACATGCACTAATAGATACACATGCACTAATAGATACACATGCACTAATAGATACACATGCACTAATAGATGCCCGTACACTAATAGATACACATGCACTAATAGATACACATGCACTAATAGATACACATGCACTAATAGATACACATGCACTAATAGATGCCCGTACACTAATAGATACACATGCACTAATAGATGCCCGTACACTAATAGATACACATGCACTAATAGATACACATGCACTAATAGATGCCCGTACACTAATAGATGCCCGTACACTAATAGATGCCCGTACACTAATAGATGCCCGTACACTAATAGATGCCTGTACACTATTAGATACACATGCACTAATAGATACACATGCACTAATAGAAGCCCGTACACTAAAAGATACACATGCACTATTAGATACACATGCACTAATAGATACACATGCACTAATAGATGCCCGTACACTAATAGATACACATGCACTATTAGATACACATGCACTATTAGATACACATGCCAAACTATCCTGCGTGTGTTTGTGTGTGTGTGTGTGTTTCTACATATACTGAGTATGCAAGTATGCACATATCTGGGTGTGTACGTGTGTGCGTACGTGTGTGTGTGTACGTGTGTGCGTACGTGTGTGTGTACGTGTGTCTGCAATACAACAGGTTGGGAGTGAGTCATACTCTGCTACACTGTGCCTCCTGTTGGTTCCTAGCCTGGGTCTGGTACATGGGGGTGAGCACACACAGTGAAGGGTAGAGGAAGTCGCCCCCCCCCCCCCCCCCACACACACACACACCCTTTCCCCTCCCACCGGGTCTACCTCCGACCCGTCTTTGGAAAACAATACAGACCCGCCCTCCCCAGGCTCGGCCTCACATGTGTGCGCACGTTTTCTCTCTGTCTTTGAAGAACAGGCCCCTGTGGGGAGCAGAGACACAGTGAGAAAGAGGGTGGGAAAGAGCGAGAGAGAGAGACACAGCGAGGGATGTGCCTCTGTAGCAGACCTCTCTCTTAACCTAGTAAAGGATTACCACAATAATAAATGAAGTCAGAAGGCTATTGCTAATTGCTTGCATCCACACAGCACTACTCCAGAGGTACAGCAGCGCTGCACAATGTAGCAGGACCTGCAGGGTCCAAAAGCTCTGCTACACAAAACATCCCTGGAATCACTGCTTGTTGCAGCCCCCACGTCTTGCCATTTTGTCCGGCTAGACTACCCCTTACCCAATGTCCACTTGTTACATCCACTTACAAACAGGGATGAACGTATATAGACTATCCCTTACCCAATGTCCACTGTGCACTTGTTACATCCACTTACAAACAGGAATGAACATATATAGACTACCCCTTACCCAATGTCCACTGTGCACTTGTTACATCCACTTACAAACAGGAATGAACGTATATAGACTACCCCTTAACCAATGTCTACTGTGCACTTGTTACATCCACTTACAAACAGGGATGAACGCATATGGACTACCCCGACAAAAACATGGACCACCATTACCTCATCTGGCACAGGCTTCCTCAGTCGAACCAAAATAAATAGACCTCTTAAAGCACAAAACCTTTGACTTGTCAGTCATACTCTCCCCTGTCCCAATGGCTGTAAATAATTTTTCCTCAATACGTCACAAATCTCTCACCCACCTCGCCCACATCCGTGTTCCCACAACACTGCCCATCGGGCTTCCTTTAAATAGCACCCTACATGCAGACTAGTCTCTCCTCAGCCTGTTCTGCAAGTCACTAGCAGACTCTGGCCCTTTTTTAACTAATGCTGTCATTTCAAAGGGCCATTTTTTCTCTCTCTTTCTCTCTCTCAGGGATCCAGTTCTGTTTAATCACTCGCATACCAAGGCAACCAGAGCCAAGATCAACTCACACAGCCTTCAGCCTGTGTCAAACGTATCTGCTTTTAAAACCCAGGAAATCTACAGCCAGGAAATCTCTGTCAATTACTGGAGACATTCTGTGGTTATTAGAGCTTCATTCATCACCACTTCAGTTTGGCGGTGCGGTGTCACGCGCAGGTTTCTGAGAAAGCTGTGTGGAAAAAAAAAGATCTGGCGTTAGCAGATGTAGATTCAAATACTATTTCTATTATCTTCTAATATTTTGGGGGGAATGAGCTTGATTTAGCTTGCATGTCACATAAGAAGAACCAATATTCTCAGCCCAGGACTGGGTGCCACAAGGTACATACTCAGCATGTGGATTAAATACGGTCTGAGGAGCACAAATCACTGTCAATGACCTGATGGAAACAAGGCAAGGTGGTGAGGTAGTTCCCATTACTCAACTCATTTTAATCAATTGGTTGCCGAGTCATAGAAGGGACTTGGCAGACGTAAGCACCCTCCACAGTGAGACACCACGCAGAGCGAACTGAGGTAGAGGCGCGGAGGTAGAGGCGCGGAGGTAGAGGCGCGGAGGTAGAGGCGCGGAGGAGGAGATGAAAAGGAGTTTCACGTAGAAGTTGGCGGACTCCTTGACAGGCTACTGACAAGAGGGCTTTACTTCATGTGTGGCACATTTTCACAGTCTGACACACCTCATACACAAATGCATTCAGTCAAGCACTTAAAAAACTGAGAGGGTCCTTTCTGGGTTCTTCACAATGGAACTGTTGGGGAACCTCTGGTGGTTCTACAAAGAACCATTTAAACAGGGGCGAAAAACCATTGGGTAGATTTTTGAGCAGGTAGGTTGCTAATTTGGTTCTTTGAGGAACAGAATCATATAAAAAGCTCTTCAAAGTGCCCTTTGACCCTTTGTACTTTACTTATTTGGGTTCCCCAACAGTTTCAATGTAATGAAACCTTGTCTTCTTTGACTACATGGATGTACTGTGCTGTAATGTAGGTATCATAATGCCATGTACAATATGCCTTAGTTAAAGCATCTGCCCAGTGTCACATGTTCCCCTCTGCCCCTCTTGTCTATTTCATGAGACCTGATCTGAAACTTGGCAGAAGATTTATATTATGAAACAAAGTAAAACTACAACATCTGAAGCACATCAGATTCTGAAGCGTCTAAACAAAAAAGTTGTCCATTTGAAACATGGCAGAAGCTTAAACATCTGAAACATGACAGAAGCTTAAACATCGGAAACATAACAGAAGCTTAAACATCTGAAACATGACAGAAGCTTAAACATCTGAAATATGGCAGAAGCTCAAATATCAAAATAAACATGAAAGAAGCTTAAACATATGAGAAATCTGTGTTCTGTTAGGTTCCTCTTCGTGTCTTGCTTCTGTTTTCGAACGTAGCCTGTTTTGTTTGGTTTTTGTCTTTTGTGTTTGAATGCATCTTGTCCCGTATAATGGTTTGCACCTGTGTCTTGTTTAGCACTCTATTCAGTTGGTTTCATTAGAGTCTTCGTGAGGAATTGTGTGTGCACTACGACTCTACCAAGCCTTTTCTCTGTGAATCCCTTTTGACTGACCATCCGTGTACCATGTTTATGTGCCAGTCCCTTGCCCTGCCATCGATCTCTAGTCTTGTCCTTGCCTGTACCGTTGCTTGATCCGCCGTTCTCTAACTGACACTGCCTGTTTTTCTGACCACGATTTCTGCCTGCTCCTTTAAATGAATCCTGCACGTTCCGCGCTTGGAACCCCCCCTCCTGCCTGTGTCGTGTTCTTACGGTCTGAGGCTTCGCCTACTTCTTCAACCACACCGTTCTGAGTTTACTTATTGGCAGTTCTGTAATACCATACATCCAGAAATACAATATGCATTCCATAACAGCAATGATCATATCAAATAATATATGTATCTCTGTATACAGACATGGACATCGACAAACTATACATCTGAAATAAATGCGCACTGACTGAAGTGAATCACAAATGAAGTCAATAGTGGCCTCTAAATCAGAGTATAAAATACAAAGAAATATAAAAAGTGCCCCATTTAATCAAGAGAGGAAAATATCAATTCAGTCCTTAGGCTAAGCAGTGTGGGCAGCTCATTCTGAATGGATGGACCATGGGGAATCAGTAAAATGACAGGAAAAGTGCTTCGACCTCCCCAGAGATCACTATCAGGAGGGGACAGCGTGGTGTTCCATCAAAATACCCATGAAAGAAGATTGATGTCAGGAGAGAGGTGTTGGTTATGGTCCTGGCTCTGCCTTGCCCATAGAGCTCCGTGTTCCAGCAGCCATTGAGGGACAGAAAAGCTTTCTGCCTTAATTGCAATGTGTCTGTTTTGGACGTGTCTGTGCTGCATGTGTGTTTTGCACGTGTCTGTGCTGCACGTGTCAGTGCTGCACGTGTTTGTGCTGCACGTGTCTGTGCTGCACGTGTCTGTGCTGCACGTGTCTGTGCTGCACGTGTCTGTGCTGCACGTGTCTGTGCTGCAAGTGTTTGTGTTATTTCCTATGTCCCTCTTAAAACTCGAACAATAAGCCAAAACTATTCACCCCCCTGACTCCCTGCGGCCCACATAGTGTTTACTACCGACATTGGATGTTTGAATAGGGTTGTGAATATCAGACACTGTTAACTGGACATTTTATCAATGAGACAGTAAGACAAACCAACCAAAAAGCAGCCAGAGAGAACAGGCAGACAGGGAGGCAGGTAGACAGGGAGGCAGGTAGACAGGGAGGCAGGCGGGGCGAACGACAGGCAGACGGGGGCTTTTAGACAGTGGGGCAGGCAGAGAGAATGACAGGCAGACAGGGGCAGGTAGACAGGAAGGCAGACAGAGAGACAGACATGCAGACAGACAGGCAGACAGGGAGGCCGGCTGGCAGACAGGGAGGCAGACCGAGAGAACAACAGGCAGACAGAAAGGCAGACAGACAGTATAAGAGCTGAGCTGTAACTCGACACGACATCGCATCCTGTCTTGAAGAAGCTTAACCTACTGTAGTAGTGTTAATTAAAAAGATGAGTGCTAGTGGGTGGAACAGGCAGATCAGAACAATGGACTCCAATGGTTTTGTCACACACCGCATACAAGGAACCAATGGAAAGGCATTGGTGTGGGTCAACACAGGTACTTATTTGAAAACAGCTGCATAAATCGGTGTTCCATTAATACCCAACATTAATTTAGGAATTAAAATAAGGTTGTACAAAGACAAGGTTGTAGTTGGAATTCAACGCAGCGTGTGGGTGGGCTTACCTTGTCTTTCCTGTTATTTCTCAAAGGAAAGATGCAATGGAAGAGAAACTTCAACCAACTGAGGAGCGCGGCTAGACACCAGCTCGGCCCGGCCATTATCCCAGGCCCCTCCTCACTCTGTCCTCTACTGTCCCCGTTCCCCTTTTTCTCCCTCTGATTTCCAGTTATCCACGATGCAACACACATATCATCAAGCTCTCAATTGGCTGTTGGAGACGGGAGCCGGTCCTATATCCGTTCCCTGAAAAAGTGTCACCTTTCTGGGCTTCAGCCACCTAAACCGTCCCTGGAGTGGAGGCCAACCCCACAAATGACTTGGCTCCATCCAACATTAGCTTCCCAAACCTAGCAACCGTACAGCATCCCCGTTTAGGAGCAGACTGTGTGTCTCTGCCCTCCTCTTTCTCTCCCTCCCCCTTTCTCTCTCTTTTTGTCTGGATGCTGCTCCTTTCCATTCATGGAAGGAGGAGAACAGCAGAGAAGGGGGCGTGGAGAGAAGGGGAGTAAATTGCCAGACGAAATGATAGGCACTTACTGTGATAGGAGAAGGGGAGGGGAGTTTGGTAATTGGGATTAAAGGAGGACTGCCGGCGTACTGAGACTCATTGACCGTAGCGCTCCCCATACTGAGCTCATGCACACGAACGTGGTGATAGTTCATGCAGGGAACTAAACGATCACGTCCAGGCAGAAAAACGGTCCACCGCATACAACATTTGTGCAATGACATACCCAGAAGTCCTTGTTAGCTGCCGGGTGCGCAGGCCAGTCACGGAGAGAGGCAGCGTTATGAAGACTGACTGCTTCTAAAATGGCTGCAGACAGATATTGAGCAATGGTTCACTTACTCAATTGGATAAAGGGTTACAAAGACATGGTCATTTTCCGGTCTGGAACTGCCTAGATACTGGAGCAAAACAAAACAAACAGGTTGCACTTATAGCAAAGGCCATGAAGGCGCCTGACAGACAGAAGCATATGTGAACACATTTCCACACAGCCACACAAATAATATGATAGAATGGAATAGAACTTTACATGCATTTGTAATCCAGTATGCTTTGACGTCAACTCAAATCAGTCCCCACTTAGCTACAACGTGATGTCCTTTAGAGAGATATCAATCGACATCCAACACAGCCTTTATGTACCATCTCTCCCCATCTGTCACTCAACCAAACAGGAAATTGTTTGGCTTTTTGGAACGGCGAGGATATCTGTGAAGCTATAACCCAAGGCTCAGTGAGTAAAACATTTTGAGATAACCCCTGTGTTTAGGTGGATTTCCGCTTCTTCCTGTTTTCCTGGCTAGCAGTTTTCTTTTAAGAAAGATCAGCAAAAAAAATTGATATAAAATACACATTGCTGGGCCATTCTATGATTCACCATTCACAATGAGATGGGAGGCACACTCCTGTCTGAGGATGTCTGAGGATGCATTATTAAAGAACATTAAAACCCTGATATACCTCAGGTGCACTGTGCAGGAAACGTGACGCAATCAAGGCCTGTGATTGGACCAATCACACAATGTTGGCACGGAGACCGAGAGGGACATGAGAGAAGGGAACAGGACGGCCAGCTGAACACTGCACATTTCCTGTCTTTCCATAGCGGGAAGACAATGGGTTCTGGACACAAAGTTTCACATTAGCTGAGGCCTGAAGCCAAGCCTGTTCTAGGAAACTGGACAAGAGGCCAGGGACAGTTTGGTTGGGGGGGGGGGGGGGCACAATGTTCCAGGCAGCGTTTGTTGGGAAGTGGAGGATGGTGTTTGGAAGAAGATGGGCGAGGTGCCGATTTTATTTTGTCATCATAATCATTTGTAGCTCCCAAAGGAGGGTCAGACACCACCACCGAAAAGCAGACAACAACTTCTCCGTTCCTCAACACTGGAACCACGCAGACGGGCCACCATGAAGACCAGCGGCATCCAGACACATTAGTCACCGGTCCAATCCCAGAACGTATCTCCTTCCCAATCCCTGCAGCGATACACACACGGCAAATCTTATAGGGCCGTCTGGTGCTAACGCACCCCGACGATTAATTACTTTCACCATAATTCACCTGAATTAATCAAATGCACCAGAGTGGCCAGGTGGGTCTGGGTTGTGTTCTGCAGGCTCATGCTAGTTAAGGAGCTGGCTATGCTGCTAAGATGTCACTGTTCATATAACCATACACACTTAAACAAAGCCCAATAAGAACACATTTGTGTGAATTACTTCAGTGTTGGAATGGAGCCGCTGGCACCTCGGTCCTCAGTGCCTGCAGTGAATCATGTACACACAGACACTCCTCAGCCGTTATGGATCTTGGAGCCCGTTTGGAAGAGTTACAGCTTGGAAACATGTGTACTCGTGACGGTCATAATTACATTTCACTTTTCATTTCAGTCTTTGTGTGCGAGCTTGGGAAAATCCCTCTCCTCCATCCAAAGTACAAAGAGTGATGCTTCAGCACGTGCCACAGGTCAAGACTAGGTCCAACCTTTCCTCCATCCAGAACCGGGATCACACATAAAATATTGTACGTTTGATCTTCTCAGGGGAACAGGGGACGACTGAGCATGGGCAGACATGTTGGGCCAATATAATGGGGGTAGACTGAGGGGGGTGAATCTGGAGGGTAGAATACGAAGAGGGGTGGCCGGGCTACAAAGCAGTAGCCTCTTGAACAAAATCTGACTAATCCTCAAAATGCCCCCCAGCCTCTTGGGAGTGGCACAAAGAGCCACAATGGCCCCCTGGGAATCCGTGACATCACAGCCTAGTCTCCTGTTCCACGCCTTATGGTTGACTACTGAACACAATAGTGCAATAACACAACTGTCACAGCCTTCACAGTTGAAGCTGGTTAGAACATAACAGTTGACAGCATTTACAGCTTTCTCAGTTGAACCTGGTTATAACAGTTACGCAGCTGACACAGCCTGCACAGTTGAAGCTGGTTTAGAACAGTAACACATTTGACACAGCCTGCACAGTTACTGTTCTAAACCAGCATCAACACATTTGACACAGCCTGCACAGTTGAAGCTGGTTTAGAACAGTAACACATTTGACACAGCCTGCACAGTTACTGTTCTAAACCAGCATCAACACATTTGACACAGCCTGCACAGTTGAAGCTGGTTTAGAACAGTAACATATTTGACACAGCCTGCACAGTTGAAGCTGGTTAGAACAGTAACACATTTGACAGCCTTCACAGTTGAAGTTGGTGAGAAAAGTTAAGGGACATGCAGGTTCTAACTGACTCTCATTAGGCAGGCATGAGAGACCATGAAAACAAGAGGGGACTAAGGCTTGGATGAGTCTGCAAAGGAAAATGCATCAGATGTGCTTGAAGCAGTCCGAAAGAAGTGCACCGAAAGACGTCGTAATTGTCTTTTTTGTTCTCCAAATTGAGGGGTTGTACTGCAATGAGATAAAGGATCTGAAATGAAAGGTCAGAAGAAAAAGGGAGGGAAAAATGTAAACATGTTCTCCTGATTTTCTCAGAACTCACTAAAGAAAGAGAGCCATCTGGGGCTGAAAGGTTCTTTGTAATAGGCCTCTAAGGCTGAGAAAATGTCCGAAATATTTCTGAGCTATCAGGACCACTCAGATGATACAAAAACTATAAGAAAAAGGAGGGCACTATAACTCTTGTCTTTTAAATTCTAAACATTCAGATGTGCATACATTTACCAATGATCTTTTCTCAAATCTTTTAAATAAACAACTGTCACACAATGTAGAGACTAGTTAAGTCAATCAATCCCACTACAGCAAGCAGAATGACATGCAAAATGCAAAGTAAAATGAGTGGCGAGATGGAATTTCATTAACAACCGACAATTATAAGAAATACTCCAAACAAAACAAATTCTCACTGTGTTGGAAAGGTCAGAGAAGGTAGAGGGACCAAGCTGTTTGTATGTATAATCCATTTACAATATTTCCATATGAAAGGGGGCAAACCCGTGTGGCAGGGATAGAGGGGGGGGACTAATGAGTTACAAACAGTCTGGGCTGAAAGCTCCAGGATACCCTTTAAGGGTGCAGTAGAAAGACCTCTTTTGAATCAAGCAGTTATTGCTTTCTCTGGCCTGTTTGAAGGATTGAGGGAGATTGAAGGAGCGATTGAGAGAGATTGAGGAAGCGTTTTTAGTTGACAGAGAAAGAGGGATATTGATAGTCAGAAACCACAACAGAACCAGGCAAAGGGAGAGGGACAGAGAGAGTTGGTGGGAGGTAATTTATCAGCACAGACAGTATCTTCAGCACAGGTCGTTCTCCAATACAAATTGTTCATAGGTCAACTAAACAGAGATGCGGATGGCTGGAAACACCCCGATCATCTTCCAAAATTCCTCACGTGTAGGAAATCCATCATCGTTTAGAGGTGACAAACAAAAGACACAGGCTCAGGGGAAAAGACTTGGCTATTGTTTTGGCTTCATGGTCAGCTATACGGTTAGCTGACTCCAACAGCGAAGATAAGAGGTGGCCATTGTGACCAGACACTTAGCTACGCATCCCTGCGCTAAGTAGCCAAACTAGCCATACATCTCACCCAGCACCGTGTTGGAGACACGCTCCACTTGAGGACTACACTATCAGCCCGGAAAAGGTGACTTCTAAAGAAACGGTTTTCTGTTTTTGCAGTGACCACCAATCAAAGATACACGGGGTGAGTGAACTCCAAAAGATCTGCAAACATGGCTAAAGCAAAATCAGTAAACATTCAGACCACGCATATTAAATTATCTCTTTTAGCAAAACGAACTTCCTTGGGACGTAAAGTCAACAATGACAGGACCTTCTTTACAGTTTCACTCTGGGGATTGGCCAGCAAAGTTGTAGATCTCACAACAAATGAGCTCATTCAAGGAGCCGTACCAGAGAGTGTATGTCCTATCTTAGAGTCTTTAAAATCAGCACAGCCAAGCCTTTGTTTCAAGACTTGACTCAAACTGGGATCCACAGCAGATCAGAGATTCCTCAGCCACCTCCTTAAACAAATAAGCTGTTATTTGTTTGAAGAGGAATAGCAAACACACATCATTTGTCTAAGTTTATAAATCAGGTGAAGTTGTGGTTGGACCATCTCTCTAATGCACACAACTCTCTCTCTCGTGGAGAGCAGGTTGGAGCTGACGAAATTATGAACTCCTAAATAACAATTATCCACATAAAAAAGAAATGTTCTGTCACAGCGTTGACACAATATAGGCAAACCCTAATCGACTGGGGTACATGCCACGTGCATTTTATGTGGAAAATGTAATTCGGGCATTTTTAAGTTTACCTTTTTCTGGCCCTTATGTGAGGGAAGTACTGAGAAAGTGGCATAAAAAAGTATGCTCAAAAACATCAACCAAAGCTTCACGCTGTTGCAGCCGTAATCAAAGTCTAGTTCCATTTGTTCTAGTTCCAAAGGGTTTCTTCAACGTGATGTAACCTGGGAAATGTACCAGTCTCTGGGACTTACAGCCATGAGGCTGCAATTTGATTCTAATAAATATTCACTAATTTAGCGACAAACGACTTGTAACGACTTGTAACGACTTGTAACGACTTGTAACGACTTGTAACGACTTATAAGGCAGCGGGGTCCTTACAAAGGTTTCCACCTTAACATCCAACATATAACGTCCCCTTTAGTTCATCTCCACATGGAAACGACGCTGTCCAAAGCACTGGATGAAATCTCCCATTGGACATTGCCACATTGCACATCAAGCTAATCACAGACTGAACGCAGCCCTCACTATCCCTGACCTTTCCCTAGTTTCACAGTGATTAGTAGAGAACTCACCAGCCAGAAAGACATCGCAGAGTTTTCAATGGGACACTTGTATGACAACCCGTCTTCACTCAGTCCAGAACCAGGTAACGTCCAGAATATGCAATTAGGCTTGCCTGGGGCTCACAGGGACGGAGCCATGGTCCCTCTATTAACACGAACTGAACTGAGAGCCTGGCAGTCTAGTCTTTATCCTGATATTTCCTGAGCTGCATTGTTAGCAAGGGAATGAGGAAACACACACAGACAGTCATACACACTCTCACTCACACACACACACACACACACACACACACATACGGAAAGCAGCGGAAAGACTCTCTCACTCTCTGGGTTTAGCCTCATGGAGCGACCTGCAGAGTAAGGAGCTACAACAGGAGCTGCTGTTCTTTTGTTTATGTTTCAGGCCAAGGTCACATTTTGACCCGTCGTTGGCTGGGGGGCGGCGGCCTGCTCTCCAGGACCCTCCACTTCCTTGTTGATCATTGACAGAACATGGGATTCCTTCCATGGATTCTGCCCAGACCGTGCCCTTCGCGTCGCACCACAGAAGAAAAGGAACCACAGCTCACTACGTTCCTTGCGGTTACGATTGACCGTCAATCCGTCAGGTGTGGATGAATGACCTACTGTGTCTGTTTAGTGGCAATTTGGGCATGCTTCTCTACTCAGTGAAGGATTTAGAGGGCAGGTCAAAAGCTGTGAGCAATGCCCCGGAGGAGCAAGGCATTCACAGGGCAGTGTCGCTTAATGTGATAGAATGTGGAGACTTAATGTGATAGAATGTGGAGACTTAATGTGATAGAATATGGAGACTTAATGTGATAGAATGTAGAGACTTAATGTGATAGAATATGGAGACTTAATGTGATTGAATGTAGAGACTTCATGTGATAGAATATGGAGACTTAATGTGATTGAATATGGAGACTTAATGTGATAGAATGTGGAGACTTAATGTGATAGAATATAGAGACTTAATGTGATAGAATATGGAGACTTAATGTGATAGAATATGGAGACATAATGTGATAGAACGTAGAGAATAAATGTGATTGAATATGGAGACTTAATGTGATAGATTGTGGAGACTTAATGTGATTGAATATGGAGACTTAATGTGATAGAATGTGGAGACTTAATGTGATTGAATATGAAGACATAATGTGATAGAATGTACAGACTTAGCAATTGTTTGATTGTAACTTAGTATTTCTGAGGTTATTGTTAATTTTTTTATTTCTGTTTTGAAACAACAATACATAACAACTGATTTACACAATTGAGTTATGCATTGCAGGAAAATGGAGCAGTGGGTGCACAACCGGGACTGGATTTGGGGTGAAGGTCATGGGTGAAGAGGTCACAGGTGAAGAGGTCAGGTGCACAGCCAGGGGCCCAGAAACACCACTACCTTATAACCAAAAGGGGCCCTCTAATACAACTACCCCTCCCACTCCCCCTTAAAAGCTCATCGTTTGTGTTTAGCCAGGCGCTAAATGGAAAACAAATTGACATATTCATTGAAACCTTGACGTGTTACTTGTTGGCTACCTGATGACAACACTGAGCGTATTCATTCTGGTTGGCGGCACAACGGCACAAACCTTCTGGATGGTTTGTCCTCCACTGAGGCTGAAGGAGATTAATGGCACTTTGACAAAAGAGTCGTGTTTTAATTATGAGAGCCATTGTTGGTGTGAGAAGTGAAAGCATCAAACACGCCACTCTTAGTGATAACGTTGAGTGGATATGCAGGGTTTCTTAACCTACAAGGCAGTAGGAAACAGACATTCACATCATTGCCTTTACTGAAGTCACATGGACAATTGTATCTTCTGTCTAGCACAACAACTGCTCCAAAATGGGAAAAAGGAGTCCACTGTTTTTCTATTCATTAAATCATCCCAAAATGTGTGTATTCACACTCGTGTTTGCATGCACGTACAGCGTGTGTGTGTTGTGTGTGTGTTTGTATCTGAACGCTTGAGTGTGCTTTTAACAGTGTGTATAAATAAAGAGACCCAGAACAATGTGCTTCCTTGCAGCCAGGTCAGCAGAGACAGCTGCAAGCTGATTGGATGTTGAGTGTTCCCTAGCGCCAGTTTCCATCGAAAGGCTTGGGGCAGGAAACAGAGTGTCACTGACAGGAAGTGCCTCTCTAGAACAACAGTGGACCGGGGAGGCCAGCTACAATGTGTATGGCTTTTACACAGCCCCACACCCATTTACTGCACCCTA
This sequence comes from Esox niger, assembly GCA_016801105.1. Classification (NCBI taxonomy): domain Eukaryota; kingdom Metazoa; phylum Chordata; class Actinopteri; order Esociformes; family Esocidae; genus Esox; species Esox niger. Next base: position 8,475 of record JACXGJ010009557.1, on the reverse strand, counting down.
GAGGACCCTGTCACCTCACCGAGGTCACCCCACGCCCCCCTCATGAGGGCGGAGCGTGGATTGGTTCATCTGCTTAACGCGTTCCAAGAAACCAACCAAAGTCACTGGGCAGACATGGTCATGTTTTAAGCCAATCAAATCCACATGTGGTAACCATGACATCACCCCCGTTACTGCAGCGAAGACATACAGAGGATGATCGCTGGCGGCAACTACGCCAGTGATGAGTGGACAATGAGTTGTCTATTCCGCTGATTTAATACATCATCTTACTCAGTGCTTTGGGATTTACAAGGTATGTTATATACTATATGGGTGTACTTCATGAAAGTATAGAAATAAAGAAAAACTTCAATATGTTTAGGATGCAGGATAGGGCAGTGGCCAAACCCATGTTTATGCATTTTTTAAATGTATTTCTATGAGTCACATGCAACTGTAAACGTATTTCAACATGTGACATACACTGGTAAACGTATTTCAACATGTGACATACACTGGTAAATGCAAAGCTGACCAAGAACCAGGAGACACGGGCGTTGAAGAAATCTGAGGTGCTGGTCTGAAGGGCTTCACCGTGTCACTTCTGACAGGAGTTACCGCAGCGGCTGAATACTTCGTCCACTCTGGTGACAGAGACCCTGGACATCTACTGTATGACTATCATAGTAACGCTCTGACGCAGGGACTTAAAAATGAAAAATTCCTCTCTCAACATATTGATGGTGTCACCATCTGCTGGCCGAATGCTACAGAGCCCTCTGTTCTCCAGGCTTCCATACCTATGTCTTTATCATCTTATTTCTCGCTCTCTGTCTGGATCTTAATCTCCATTTCTCTCACACACAATCGAGATTGTCTCGGTTGCCTATGTTCTGATAATACTGAGGAATATGCCACAAACATTTGGTCGTTACGCTGCCGGGAATAATTGTCCGACAGTGATGTTAAGTCTAGGATAAACACACTCCCTTAGAACTTAATCAGACAGCGTTTTACTGGGAAAACAAGTCAGTGGAGACAGCACACGTGTATTGTTTTGTCTAGATGTGAGGTCCCAGCTTGATAAAGGGAGTGGAATGTATATACTGTGTTTACATTGCCTTTACTTTCATGTCTGCTCCTCTTCAGTTCCAACCTCAGTGCACTGTATCACCAGACTTCAAATACTATCCTAACAGTAGACCTCAAATAAACACAGTGTCACTCTCATGTCTCGTGTAAAGCTGTCATGGATATCCTAATGGTTACCTAGCCGACGGGAACGTCAGGGGGAAACTGGCGTCCGTCCGTGTCATCTCAATTAGCTTCAGTTCCAGTGAAGCAGATGTCTCCAGTGCTGACTTCATACCGGAAAAGACATATTACAATATGAAAGAGCATCTATTAGGATTTTGAAGTGTACAGGACATTCACAGCATTTAGGTTGGACTTCTGTTTGAGGTAGGACCGGTCGACCTGTCGGCTTGTGTTCAACCGGCGTCAGCGTGGGACCACCGGTTGGACAATGGAGACATGACGTTGGAGCCCGAATCGATGTACTGTCAAGTCCAACGCGCCATAGATAGCATGGCTGTTCCTCCATCAGGGTTCACGATTCCTCACAGCCACCTCCGGCCATCTTCACAGTGGTCAACTGGCAGCCAAATCAGCATCATAACCACAAACATGTCTAAAAAAAAACATGATTAAAATGACTCCCTGTAAATAAAGCTGTGTGTATGTAGCACGTCTGAGGTATTCTGGGGCGCCGTGAGGGGATTTAAAACTATATGAGTCTTGCGAGCCAGTAAGTCCAAGTTCTTGAATTGATTAGCAATGCTGTTCATTGTTTCACTGGGAGCAGCACGCTTCCTCCATAAACAGGGATCAGTGAAGACAACATGGCATGGTGTTGGGTTTCCACTCTCCCCCAGCCTAAATATAATACTAGCATGGACGCCATGACAGATGTAAAAATGCTCTGAAAATTATTGCCGGAGCACCAACGATTGCTATGCTACAAGAAAAGGAAAACGTATGTCTGCCCAACGGCTTCGTAGTGCCGAAATGAGACAAACAGAACATTTAACAAAACCAGATATTTGGAAACTGAGCAATCAGAAATGTACTGGGCCCTACTTTCACCACACTAATCATCGTTCCTTCATACAGCTTACTGGGTGGCACACAAACAAACCACAAGAAACCATTTCATACCCTGTAGACATTGAACATGGCCGTATGAGGGCTGTATTTTAACTGGACAAACACTCGGTGGCTAAATTCCATGGCAGTCATTATACACACCTAGCAGTCAACAGACACCTATAAAATTCCAAATTCCTTGGCGCCCCAATATGGAAGTATGCAAACCTATTCTTTAAAGAAACAGTGAGGGAGAATCGTCTGCGTCGATCTGCCTCGGCTTGTTACAAGCTTTGGAGAAGGGAGAAATCTGGGGCTTTTCTTCCTATGTGTATTCAGAGCAAATGCACCGTGTCAAAGAGGACGATTTATTACCTCCCAGGAGAAAACCTGTCTCCTGATGACGAAAACCAGATCGGTCGGACTAATGCAGCTCTGCCCAGCTTTGCTCCTCGGTGCCACTAATTACCGGAGCCCAATGGCATCCTAGTGGCCCCAAAGACGCCCCAAAGACACCCCAAAGAGATGGTCCCAAGAGGGGCCCAAGGAGAACCCAAAGTGTCCTCAAAGATACCCCAAGGAGACACCAAAAAGACCCCAAAGAGACCCGAAAAAGACACAGTGGCGTCACCAAAGAGACCTCACGGAGACCTCAAGGCAAGAGAGTGTCAAGCCTGCTCCAAAACATCAACAAACGCTACACTGGTGGCGATTAGGGGAATGTGAGGCACCCTGGGAAAGCCAGGGTCCCTGTCCATCTCCGTGATGCTTTTTGAGCCACTACAAAAGCGTCAGAGAGGAGACTTTGTAGGAGTTCTGGGTTGCCAAGAGTGAAAGCCACACTGCTTTGCCAAGTATTAAGAATGAAGACAAGAAAATCCCCACGGCAGAGAAATGTCAACAAAACGGCAGCATAAAGGCTACATTCATCAGTTCCACAAAGGGACGGAGCTGGATGGAAACGGGGGTAAATTTGGTGGCATTACTACATGTGCCTCTCATGACACAGGTTTCAGAATCCTTTTTAGATTTCTGTAAAGGGGCCGTGACTTTGGGAAATACATTGCTTTATATCTGTACTCCCCACTGCGATTCCAGCCTTAAAGCCTAGCTAGCTGAACTACAGAGACTACAGTAAGTGACTGTATGGCACGTCCCTTGTTTCACATTTACTGCGGGACGTCTTTCCGCTTTGCTGAATTTGTAACATCTTGAAAGCCTGTCTTTGACAGGGTGACATTTTGATAGAACATGTGTAAACACATATATGTAAACACAAAAAATATTCACTGAATTAACAGTTAGATATTGAAAGATGTTTAGGGAATTGAATTCAGCCATGGGCCAGTCCTAATCTGAGCAGATATTAACTGTAACAAATACTTCAAACACTGACAGTTGACCACAAACTACTTTTAAAAAGGCTGACTCAATTGTAAAATAACAGCAATGCCATTCTTTTATTACACTGAGACAGCACATGATGTTACATGATATCTATTAAGAGTTTGTAAACTCATTTATTATTTAGTTACTGGAAATGTTAGAGTTAAAATTTTCTTTTAACCAAAAATGTTGACAGTCCAAAATAATTAACTTTCAGCCGCCCATTGCTTGTCCCTGCCCTATAACCTGTCAAATTCTTTACAGTCAATTACAAAAAAAATCTTGGCAACAACTCCTAAGTCTTAGTGAGGGGTGTCTCCTTCCCGTAAATTGGATGCAATTCTGAAACCTAAGTCTCACAGTCCTTTGTGTCACCCCTCCTAGCACTTAACGGTTCCTGTGAAAAGTCGAAACATTGCTTTATTGCATGTAACATTATTCTCCTCTGAAAACTGAAGTTAGAGAGGGCTTACCATGGCATGGTTGGCTTAATCAGAGAATATCAAAATCTGAATTATATTATTACTGGAGGGTCCCCATGTAACTGAATTCCACAGAAATGTTTTCTTGTTTGCCAAATTAAATGTTGCTTAAAAGAACACCTTAAGAAACATGTAATGTTCCATATAAAAGTCAGACAGCAAGCTGAAACTGAATTATCCCTACAGAGAAGAGGGAACCTCTCATTTTCAAAACCAGTAGCTCTTGTTCTCTGCATTTATTCACGTTTTTCTCTGTGCTTACACACTTGTTTACTCTGTGTTTACACACTTGTTTCCTCTGTGTTTACACACTTGTTTCCTCTGTATTTACACACTTGTTTCCTCTGTGATTACACATGTACGTGGTTGGGGATGTTGGCGTCTTTTGACGTTGTCGTCCAAATTAGGGTATACTTGATATGAAGCGATTCACAGTTTACAGATGAAAAACAATTTCTTGATGCTCGCCGTCTAGTTAAAGTTAGCAAACAAAACGAAAAACGGCGTGATTAAAACTCGCCAGCGCTGGGGTCGGAGTCAGTGGAGTTCAAGCCATCTCATTCCATGGCTGCCTTGCAAACTGTTTTATTTAAAGCTATATGGCGTACTACTGTCCCAAGCTGCAGTACGGAACATATCGGACACTACTTTCAAATATGTACATCAAATTTGCTGTGAAACCATAAAGGTATACTAATGTTGGGGATTTTCTCTATGGAAAATATCATACTTTTTATATAAATATATTCTTTGCCCGCACAGAAACAGTCAACTCAGCGAAAGCCCTGCTTTGTGTGTTCATGTGCTAATGGACTGTAAAAGAATAATGTTTGCACACTAATTGGTTACTATCATGGTGCTGTTACAGAGGCCAGACGAAAACAAGCTGTTCCCGCTGGATGCAAATCTGTTTTCAACAGACGCAGCTGAAAAAGCATAGCAATGTGTCTGATCTGAATCCAAAACTGAAATGTGACACGAGAGAGGTACGCAGGGACCAAAGATAAGCTTGCATTGTGACCCGTCTCGTGTCTTCTCTGTTGTCTACACATTTTGATCCAAACACAACCCAATCTTAGGTTTGTTATTATCATACATTTACTCAGCTGCTTAACATGAAAAGCAATCGAACAACAACATTGTAATAATGTGACGTGAACCTCTTCCAAAAGGTTTTGATATATTTGCTATGCAAAAATAACCTGTTGAATTCCTCTATAAAAACCTACAGGTAATTACACCAGGAAATGATTATGGAAAGGACTGATCGTGGCTGAAAGGCGGTGTGTGACTGGGTGTCATGAACAGGTCCAGAAGGTAAGTTGAGAAGGGTCAACTTCTCTTCAATGCCTGCAAACTCATTCCTGCTCAGGCATATATACCAGTGGGCACTTTTCCATGAGAGGAGTGGACAGAGCAGGCTCTGTTTGGGACCTACGGCGGGTCGTGCCGGCAGGTAACAGGGAGACGAGGCTGCCCACAGAGTTACAGCACAGACACCACTATGTTTCCCCCTGCAGCCAAGTTCTGCACTGGAATGCAGAACAGGATGGTGAAGGGGTAACTTTCACTCCGCCATCTGCCTTATCGGGAAATCACGGAATCTGGGGAACCCCATGCCAGGAGACTGTCCACGAGGCAGGAGTACAAGAGTTGGATTTGTGGTTTTGATCACCCAATGTGTAAGTTAAAGGCACAGAATTGCCAAAACGGTCTATCAGCACAACCTGGTGTGTTACAAACTCAGCGTTTTGTAGACAAATACAAGGCACTCAGTCATGGTTATCCTTAACTTTATCTTAATCAACATCTGTTTTGCAAAGAGGACTGTTTCTGAGTGACATTTCTATACCTTGGCATTACCTAATTTTGGCACAACACAAAGGGATGGGAGAGTAATCAACAATGTTCAGCACACTACTATCTACTAAGATATGCCATGAAGGATATATTCAGAGAATGTGTGAAAACTGGGACTGGGCAGAAACTCTAGGCATCGCTCAGGAGTGTTCTCACCACGCAGCTCGTCCAACCAACAAGCGTTCGCTGAATAACACATTCGCCAGCCAACGGCCACAACAGAGCAAGTGAGCAAACCACAGTGAAACCCACCCCACCAGACCCGGGCAGTGCAGAGCCTATTTCTGTAGTTTTACGCAAGGCCTCGTGGGCATTGTGGTTATGCCAACCTAGTAGTAATCCAGGAGACTTTTGAAATGAATTCATTAGATGGTTCAGCTAAAATGTGTGCTTTAATGAGACGAGACTATGTTCTTTTTCTGGACCATTGAAATTAGGTTCCTTCTGACAAAGGTGTAGTCCTTAAGTTGATGTAAATAAATGGAGGTCTTTCAAGCATTAAATGGAACAGAATCCTCTCTCATGTCCACTTTCCCGAGGCATACTGTGGATATAGTGAATGTGTTAATCAGAGCCTTTATACTTTCAGTCCTGCATTGACTTCAATCTTTAACCACTTTCAGTTCCCGGATTGTATGTTTCAGGGAACCATATCCACCCATGTCAATGCTTCAAAAGGACGAAGTAAGCACTGAAATCCAGCCGACCTTTCTCAAAGTCCAGGGACTGCACAGCCTGTTTAATTTTCCCTCTCATTTGTAGGCCTCTGTTGTAAAGTAGTGTGTTATGAAGATGCTAAAATGTTGTTTTCCACTCCTGATTAGTCAGAATAGAGCCATTTCACTTAGGTCTTCCTGCAGTCTAGCACCCATGACTAGCCATACATTAAAGTGTGGGGCAGTGCAGTCTATAAGAGTTGCTAGGGATGCTGCTGGCTGTTCAGTGTCGAAGCATTTTGCATAAAAAATATAATTTGTAGGCCTGCAATAATATTGTTTTGCTTGTTGTCAGCTTTCTCCTCATTAGTATTCCTTTATGGCAAATTCAGTCAACCCCTGAGATTCTTTATATTCAGCCCCAGAAAAAATTCAGAGACCACCACCTTTTTCTTTCCTTTCCAAAAAAGTCAAAAAGGAGAGTTTTGAGTGAGGAACCGAAGGGTTAAAATTAAGAGACATCCTTGTCAACTTTTTTAGTAAGGAAATAAAAATGTGCTGTGGTCTCTTAATTTTTTCCAAAGCTGTATATATATATTACAAAAACATTGGACATTGTGGAGGATTTTTCAAACATAGCAGAGTCAGTAAAGAGTCGCTAATCCTGCTTCTGAGATACAGGTACAGCGTCTAGGCTTCAATTGAATAAATGCTACGTAAATCTTTTTGAGATGCAGATCGTGATATGTGGTGGCAGCAGTCCTTGAAGGCATTGTGCCTAGGGGCCAATTTTTTCATAATTCATCTTGTAAGCAGTTTTTTTTTATATCAATTCATACATAGAAGCAATTCAATGTGATTTATAAAGTAACGTAAAGAAAATTTAAATAAAAACATATGCACATGTTGTTCCCAGACACTTCTTACACAGTGTGGTTTAAACCAGGACCAGTAACAACCACATGATATTTGCACCCATGTTTTATATACAAAATATACACTCACCAAAAGGATTATTAGGAACACCTGTTCAATTTCTCATTAATGCAATTATCTAAGCAACCAATCACATGGCAGTTGCTTCAATGCATTTAGGGGTGTGGTCCTCGTCAAGACAATCTCCTGAACTCCAAACTGAATGTCAGAATTGGAAAGAAAGGTGATTTAAGCAATTTTGAGCGTGGCGTGGTTGTTGTTGCCAGACGGGCCGGTCTGAGTATTTCACAATCTGCTCAGTTACTGGGATTTTCACGCACAATCATTTCTAGGGTTTACAAAGAATGCTGTGAAAAGGGAAAAACATCCAGTATGCGGCAGTCCTGTGGGTGAAAATTCATTGTTGATGCTAGAGGTCAGAGGAGAATGGGGCGATTCAACTGATTCAAGCTGATAGAAGAGCAACTTTGACTTAAATAACCACTCGTAACAACCGAGGTATGCAGCAAAGCATTTGTGAAGCCAAAACACGCACAACCTTGAGGCGGATGGGCTACAACAGCAGGAGACCCCACCGGGTACCACTCATCTCCACTACAAATAGGAAAAATAGGCTACAATTTGCCAGAGCTCACCAAAATTGGACAGTTGAAGACTGGAATAATGTTGCCTGGTCTGATGAGTCTCGATTTCTGTTGAGACATTCAGATGGTAGAGTCAGAATTTGGCATAAACAGAATGAGAACATGCCTTGTTACCACTGTGCAGGCTGGTGGTGGTGGTGTAATGGTGTCGGGGATGTTTTCTAGGCACACTTTAGGCCCCTGATTGCCAATTGGGCATCGTTTAAATGCCACGGCCTACCTGAGCATTGTTTCTGACCATGTCCATCCCTTTATGGCCACCATGTACCCATCCTCTGATGGCTACTTCCAGCAGGATAATGCACCATGTCACAAAGCTCGAATCATTTCAGATTGGTTTCTTGAACATGACAATGAGTTCACTGTACTAAAATGGCCCCCACA
>JACXGJ010009556.1:0-24012 GCA_016801105.1 Esox niger | reverse complement strand
AACAAAAACACACTGAAAAATATATGATCTGCAGGGAGTAATAAGTACCTGTTCCTGCTGAGTCTCTATGATGACTAGGTGTCCTCCTTCATGGATACAGGCATATTGACTCTGTTCCCAGGTCAGTCTGTTTTCAGAGAAGTGGTAACATGATCCACTGTAGAACACCCAACCTGAAGGACAACGGTTCACTAGAAGACAGATCAAATAAGTGGACTAGAAATGTAGAATTTGAAATTTGAGCTAAGATGCTAAAGCAGGATAAAAATCATTTATCAAAAAATCAAATGTGCTCTTGCTATATCTTTCATTAAGAAAAATAAAGTCTGACATATCCCCATTTCGAATCAAAGAAATCATTATCAATGTTACACTAGACTCGTGTTCAAAACAGTGAGCCACAACTCTCCCTTCTCTGTGAGTGACATGGGTTGCGTCACTTCTACAACAATTGTCCAAAAACCACTGAATAAATTAATAACGTCTGAGGGAGAGTCCAAGAACGGTACAATGTGAGACTACAATACAGAATTTAAATAGACAACGCTTGGCTTCACATACTCCTCCCACTAGATCCCCCTCTCATTAAAGTAAACAAAGAGACCTCATTTTATATTCATACCTGAATCCTGTTAATTCAAAAAGGAGTTATTTGTATTATTTACATACAAAAGAGGAAACATGTTAATTACACTATACAGAGGGGCAAAAAAGTATTTAGTCAGCCACCAATTCTGCAAGTTCTCCCACTTAAAAAGATGAGAGGCCTGTAATTTTTATCATAGATACACTTCAACTATGAGAGACAAATAGAGGAAAAGAAATCCAGAGAATCACATTGTAGAATTTTTTATGAATTTATTGGAAAATTCCTCAGTAAAATAAATATTTGGTCACCTACAAACAAGTAAGATTTCTGGCTCTCACAGACCTGTAACTTCTTTAAGAGGCTCCTCTGTCCTCCACTCGTCACCGGTATTAATGGCACCTGTTTGAACTTGTTATTAGAATAAAAGACACCTGTCCACAACCTAAAACAGTCACACTCCAAACGCCATTATGGCCAAGACCAAAGAGCTGTCAAAGGACACCAGAAACAGAATTGTAGACCTGCACAAGGCTGGGAAGACTGAATCTGCTATAGGTAACCAGCTTGGTGTGAAGAAATCAACTATGGGAGCAATTATGAGAAAATGGAAGACCTACATACCACGGATAATCTCCCTCGATCCATGGCTCCACGCAAGATCTCACCCCGTGGGGTCAAAATGATCACAAGAACGGTGAGCAAAAATCCCAGAACCACACGGGGGGACCTAGTGAATGACCTGCAGAGAGTTGGGACCAAAGTAACAAAGGCTACCATCAGTAACACACTACACCGCCATGGACTCAAATCCTGCAGTGCCAGACGTTTGCATCTGAGGTTTGCTAGAGAGCATTTGGATGATCCAGAAGAGGATTGGGAGAATGTCATATGGTCAGATGAAACAATAGATCTTTTTGTAAAAACTCAACTTGTCGTGTTTGGAGGAGAACGAATGCTGAGTCGCATCCAAAGAACACCATACCTACTGTGAAGCATGGGGGTGGAAACATGCTTTGAGGCTGTTTCTGCAAAGGGACCAGGACGACTGATCCGTGTAAAGGAAAGAAAGAATGGTCCCATGTATTGTGAGATTTTGAGTGGAAACCTCCTTCCATTAGCAAGGGCATTGCAGATGAAACATGGCTGGGTCTTTCAGCATGACAATGATCCCAAACACACCGCCCAGGCAACGAAGGAGTGGCTTTATAAGAAACATTTCAAGATCCTGGAGTGGCCTAGCCAGTCACCAGATCTCAACCCCATAGAACATCTTTGGAGGGAGTTGAAAGTCCGTGTCTCCCTGCAACAGCCCCAAAACATCACTGCTGTAGAGGAGATCTGCATAGAGGAATGGGCCAAAATACCAGCAACACTGTGTGAAAACCTTGTAAAGACTTACGGAAAACGTTTGACCTCTGTCATTGACAGGGTATATAACAAAGTATTGAGATGAACTTTTGTTATAGACCAAATACTTATTTTTTCACCATAATTTACCAATAAATTCATAAAAAATCCTACAATGTGATTCTCATTTTGTCGCATAGTTGAAGTGTACCTATGATGAAAATTACAGGCCTCATCTTTTTAAGTGGGAAAACTTGCACAGTTGGTGACTGACTAAATTCTGTCTTGACCCACTTTAAAGGTTGTTGCTATTTCCCAAATGTTGTTTTCTACTGTCTGTATTCAGAGTTGCTATATTCTGCAACTCCCAATAATCCTTTTCTTTCAATCCAGTCCCAGAGAAATTGAGCTCAGGAGAAAAGTGAAATAAATACAGGCATCGCTTTTGAGCAACAGAGGAACACATGGACCTAATATTGCAACAGATAAGCTATACATGATATCTACCTAGTAAGATTCCCAAATTCAGTTTATCCAACATCAGTAAACTAGGACAGGCATACCAAAACTGTTGGTTCACTCCATTATATTTATACCGCGGGCAGGAATTCCAAGCCAGACATAATAAAAATACACTATTGCCAAACGAGCATGTTATTAGCCAGTTACCTGCTAAGGCTATTTAGAGACGTGAAACGATTGATTTTGCTATTTGCCTTGTGCACGTAAGTGGGCTGAACAAACAACTCCTTTAAAATAACATACAATGTTAGTCTGCAACTTACCACAATAGCTCTTTATCTAAATGTAGCCCATGTAAATTAAAAATACAAAGTTGCTAGCCCTTATGCCCCCCTCGGTCATTTTTTTCATTTTTTACATGGTGATTTTTTTCAGTTTGTGACCATTTTGTCTGTGTTGTAGCTTTTGGCCTGTGATTCTGGCAGCATTTGTATTTTTAGTTATATTTTTGAATTCCAATGTCTTTAACTCTTAAATGTCTTCTTTAATTTGTTGGTAATTCACCTTGCCTATAGACAGCTTCGTCAAAAGTATCCACGTACAATAAATTGATATAAAATATATATATATATATTTTTTTTTTCATAAATCTCTTAAACAATTTCAAACCTGCTCAAAACAACCAAAGATTCAATCATTCTTAGGGTTTTAACCCCTGAAATGCCAGTTTAATTGATTGAATGGCCTCATTATTTATAACAAAAAAATCATGAAAAAATGATACATGGATCTTTGGTGGCAATTAGAGTATTGGAAATGTCAGAAATTAGCAAACGAATGCATCTGATTGCACTTATATTTATTATTTAGTGCCAGATACTACCCTCTGGTCCCATTGACTCCCATTCAAAACAATATTTTTTTTTATGTCACTGTCATGACAGTAAAAAAACATGCATTCGGTAATGCAAGCATTTCATTTGGAAGAAAAGTAGTGATATTTGATATATATATATATATATATATATATATATACATATAGATATAGATAGATATAGATAGATATAGATATAGATATATATATATATATTGTGTGTGTGTGTGTGTGTGTGTCAAAGAAACACATGAAATCAGTGGGAATAAATAGATTATGTCTGGAAGTAAGTGGCCCTGGTAGGGAACATCAGGGCAAACAAGCCTGAGCTTCCCCCCAAACCAAAGCAGACAAAGGGGAGAGAAGTCCTGTCATCACTGTTTGCATTCACAAACACCACCACAGCAGGGAGCTACATTCCGTGGCAAGGAAGAAATGTCCTTCTTCTGAGCACCAAACACCGGGAACCAGCTGTACATTAGGATGAGAAGCAGGAACCACAAATTATCATGGACTACAAATGGTGCAAGGTATGTGATTGTATGCTTTTATTATTACATTAATTTATTCCAGACGTAATCTATTTATACTCACTTATTTCATGTGTTTCTTTGACACACACACACACACACACACACACACACACACACACCTGTTTCTCCCAAACACCCACACATACATTGCATATTCAAAATCGGGATATTTATGTTTAATATTTCATATGTTCTGTTGTGTTGTTCTTTGTTGTTTTTTATGTTGATGTTTTCAAAGTTGATGCAGTTTGCACAATAAATGTTCTCATTGATGAATTAGATGTGGATTTAAACATGATTTCATACAGATACACGAACAAATCAATCCTGGAGCCCTCTGGTGGTCAAACATCTCCATAGTAGAATTACATACAAGAAATTCATGCATTGACTAACAGTGGGAAAATGATTGAATCTGATGGAACACAGTAAAAAAAAATAATATATATATATATACATCAAATATCACTACTTTTCTTCCAAATGAAATGCTTACATTACAGAATGCATGTTTTTTTACAAAAAATATTGTTTTGAATGGGAGTCAATGGGACCAGACGGTAGTATCTTCCACTAAATAATAAATATAAGTGCAATCACATGCATTTGTTTGCTAATCTTTGACATTTCCAATACTCTAATTGCCACCAAAGATCCATGTACCTCCTTTTTACTCTATGGAAAAAAAACATTTTTTCATGATTTCTTTGTTATAAATAATGAGGCCATTCAATCAATTAAACTGGCATTTCAAGGGTTAAAACGCTAAGAATTATTGAATCTTTGGTTGTTTTGAGCAGGTTTGAACTTGTTTAAGAGATTTATGGGAAATAAATAAATATATATATATATATATATATATATATATATATTCATTAATATTTTATATCAATTAATTGTACGTGTACACTGTTGTCCATTACACCTCTAGGGGTAGTATCGAGCACTAGATAATAAATATTAGTGCAATCACATGCATTTGTTTGCTAATCTTTCACATTTCCAAGACTCCAATCACCACCAAAGATTCATGCACCTACTTTTTACTATATAGAAAAAAATCATTTTTTAATGATTTTTTGTAATAAATTATGAGGTTAATCAAATAATGAAACTGGCATTTAAAGTGTTAAAACCATTATAATGATTGAATGTTTGGTTGGTTTGAGCAAATTTGAATTTAAGAGTTTTATGAAAAGAAATATTACAATAAAACAATTATTAATTAATATTTTATATCAATTTATTGTCGATTAAGCATTCCAACGCGTAATCATTTTAAGGGGGGGCACAAGGGCTAGTCTATGATCCCATAGTTCTATCATCTCATATTGCTTTATTGATTAACTCATCAAGGACAATAACTGTTGTAATAGGCTCCTATATAAAACACATATCAGACCCTCTTATCTGGAGAGCTGCAGTGAGTGCATTTTACCCAATGAATCAAAAGCTTGTCATTGTCACAGTGCTGGAGGTAGGACCCAGGCGCAGAGACATAGGGGTGGAAATAATCCATGTTTCATTAATGAAAATAAAGAACAAAACAATAGCAGCTTCCTGTGACTTGAGCAATGGCTAAATAGTAACCAAAACCCAAAATGATCCACGCAGAGGGTGGGCAAACATTCAAATAAATGGGTTCCCCAATTGGAGGCAACGATCTACACCTGCTTCCAATAGGGGAGACCAAACTTAAATAGAGATGCCTAGAGGCACCTCCTTTTGTACTGTCCTGACTATGGCCCCAGCCCAGTGCAGAGATGGCTAGGGGCATAGCCAGGATGTGACAGTCATGGTATTTTCTTTTGATGTTTTAGGTTAGAATGGGGTTCAGGTGGGGGCCAGTAAACATAAAATATTCTGAAAGATGGTTGGACACAACCAAATACTTGTCACTATTAAATAATTCCCAATTTCAACCAAAGGTAGGCAACTTGAATAAGCAATGGCATAAGGTAGTCGATGTGACTTGGCTAGAGATGTTATCAAGAAACATTAATCAGAGGATCTGTTATTCATGCAGAGCACAGATGTTGTTTGTTTAATCCACTATTAGAACATACGCTTTGGTGAAAACCCTAATACTTAGCTTAGAAAATATATTAACCACTGACCATGGCTTTCCATATAAAAAAATATTGTGTTCATGGAAGCATGTTTATCAATGAAATTAGTAACTTCTCAATAAAATAATTTGCATGCATCAACCAGAATTAACTGAAATCCATCCCAGTTATAGCAGTTATGTACATTTGAATAAAATTATCAATATTATTTTAGCATTTTCTGAGAAAACTTTAAATTCTACTTTTTTCCAGACACAAAATGCATGAGTGATAACTTAATCAGATATTATTATCCATTCTGTGTTAGTGATAAATATCCAATCCAACAAAAATGAAGACTGCTAATCCAATGGTAATCCAGTAGCTTCATTAATTAACCGAGTGGGATTTACACTAACAAGTCAATTCTTATCACTAGTAGAAGAGCATTTAAGCCAGTTACTATGAAAGTGACCCAAGAAAATAATTTCAGTATGCCTCAAGAGAGTTAATAGCTGACAAAATACACTTTGTAGAGTCATTCTAGCAGAGGGAGGACAATTAATGTTACCAATAGCAAATGTTTGTTATCATGAAGAATAATACTAAGAAAAAAGGCATTCAAAATTAACCGGCTCTACTTTTGAAATGACACATTCAGAGACAAAACCAGTAGCAACATACTATATGTAGCCACTACACCTCTAGAAGCCCTGTTAGCTCTATACAGATCAAAAATCATTTCACCATAATTGATTTTTCTATGTAATCATGCATCAGTAATAGTGAAAATATTGAGTATATAGAGAGTAACCTGGGTTTGTAACATTAGAATGTATTACTTTTAAAACTTGAACTGAATCCGTTGTACATATGGAAAAAAACAAGGCAGAGAGATGTGGTTGGGACATTGGATCAGCAAGCAAGACAAACACAGATAAACACCATACGTATACACACACACACACACACACACACACACACACACACACACACACACACACACACACACAAACACACACACACACACACACACACACACACAAGCAAACATCTAAACATAAAAATGGGGCAGCAAATGTATTAAAGCAAATTACCACAGGCCTAAACTGTTACGAAGCCTACA
Source organism: Esox niger (assembly GCA_016801105.1). Taxonomy (NCBI): domain Eukaryota; kingdom Metazoa; phylum Chordata; class Actinopteri; order Esociformes; family Esocidae; genus Esox; species Esox niger. The sequence continues at coordinate 17,033 of JACXGJ010009556.1, read as the reverse complement.
TTTGGGTGCAAAGAGAGATCCCTGCATATTCTAGGTCAAATAAAATAGATCATCAAAATAATAATAAAATAAAAATAAATCACTTGGCAAACCAAATGTAGAACTACACAATAAATTCACTTACCAACAAACCTCATGTGGAGCAGGACATGTGTTTGTTATTATCACCCTCAGCTGTGTTTCTGATCACTGTCCTAATTAAGATCCTCCTTCCCTTTTGATTCTTGTAGGTCATTATTTTGTTTGCAAACTGCTGCAATGTAGCTTCCTTTTTACAAAGTTTATTTTTGTAACCTTTTAGTTATTTATAGGAACTCCTCTGTTTTCCCTTCACGGGTGTCTTGCCTCATGTTTTCAGTGTTACGGTGGGGTAGCCCAAGAAGACATTCAAGCCCAAATTAGTGAAATTAGTTTTGGGGGGATTTGGATGAATCCCTCTTTCTAGGTCAGGAAAAGGTCAGGACCAACCAAATGATGATGGAGTGTGGAATATTCCATATAAATGTTTGTGAAAATATAAAACTCATTTTGATAATAATGTAATGGAATACTGCCTGTCTTAAGTTAGTTTCATGGTTCTATTACTGTATATACAGTGAGATTACAGTATTTGAATCTGAGCATGTCTTCAATTGACAAATGTGCCCTACAGACGAAGGCATTCATGAAAGGTGCAAATACTTCATCATAGATATTCCTTATCTGTTTGATGCCCAAATCCCCTGCAGGTGGAGAATCCATGTGCCTTTGAGTTTCTATTAGTCAAACTTAATAAGAGTGTTTGCTGACAGACACACATTTTAACCACCTACAGTAAATAAAACTGACCTTTGGCATTTGCCAGGAGTTCATTGACTTCAGTAAGGTTCCTTTGGTATTTCTTGAGTTCTGAGGATAACAGGTCGTTCTGGGCTGTAAACAGATGTAATTTACACCTAATTAGAAGAGAGTCTACAGTTATTTTTGTTTTGAATTCAGGCCACAATGCAGGGCACTTGGCAAACCAAATATTTACTTACACATGAAACCTAGCATACCACAGCAAAGTGTTAACTATACACAGCGTATCTAATTAATCAATAAGTAAAAGGCTTGCATTGTGCTGTCCTGATTCAGTCACAATGTGCTGCAATGTGCAACCTGTGTAAACCAGGCCTAAGATGGCCACTTTCCTGGTTACAGTATATTGCTCTGAATTACAATCCCTTTTTCACACAGGGCCATGTGGGTTTGGATTTAGTTTCCCTTACTAATAACAACCTTCATTTTAAAACTGCAATTTGTATTTACTTGTGTTATCTTTGACTAAAATATTAATTTGTTTGATCTGAAACATTTAAATGTGACAAACATGCTAACAAATTAGAAATAGGGAAGGGGGCAAAAACTTTTTCAAACCACTGTACATGTTTTGGGGCAGCAAAGTATTACAGTATCATACATAATAATAAGTAATTATAATATAAATATAATCTTAAATGAGAGGATTTCATCAAAATGTAATCAAACATTGATCATTATTATTTTCACCAGTTAAATTGTCCTTCATCTGGGCAAAGAGTTCTTCAGAGCGAGCCTTCTCAGCTTGACAATCATTCATGTTGTAGGCATCTAGAGCAAAGGGAACGATATTTTATGTTTTACATTTTAAACTGTCAAGCAAACTTGAATTCACTGGATGTGGCTGACTTGGTATTTACTTTCACACCATTTTTAGGTTTACTGTATTACTCAGCATTGTTGCAAATAACGTTCAAGTTCCCTAGGAACCTAATATGCTGAGACCAGGATTTGCACATTTTGTGGATCTGTAACCACGCCAACACAGCAAAGCACAGCTCTCTTTGGTTCATGTGAAAAGGGTCAACGCAGTGAAAGGGTTCTGTACTTACAGAGGACTCCCAGAGTAATGGACAGGACTAGTAGTACAACACAGAGATACACCAGGCTCACCAAAGTGACCCCATCATATCCATTCTCTGGGGAAGCGGGGTCGGCAGAACCACACTTGCTTTCTGGAAAATAAGTCAATATCAGAGGTTAAATATTTGGGATGAAGTGTGTATACAGTGTTGTGAAAAAGTGTTCATTGATGCATGTGGAGTGTGAAAAAGTGTGTGCCCCCTACCTGATTTCTTGTATGTTTACATATTTGTCACACGTAAATGTTTCAGATCATCCAACAAATTCAAACATTAGTCAAACTGTAAAATCCAGTAAAGGACAAGACTTACCTTTACTAAAAACACATCCTTTTGCCCCAGCAGCTTGTTTCAGATTCTGGATGAAATTCACTTTCGAATAAACATCTTCCCCAGACATCTCCACTTCAAGTCCTCTATTAAAGTAAAGACCTTGTATTAATATAGTCCTCATAGATCACATATGCTCTTAATACACTAACAGTTATAGTTCACACAGGATGTTATACAAACAACACACACTGGCGTACACATCCCATGAGAATGCTAAGTAATCTTTGGGTGTGGAAGTGTTAATCTGAGGTCATATTCAGTTTCCTCTGGTCATTTTCCTCTGGTCTTCATTTGAAAATGATCGTGGGGTTTATCATGAAACAACACATTAAAACACATTTACCACAGATGAATTCCTTTTTAAGAAAATGGATATATAAGTATTCAGACTCTTTACTGAGTACTTTGTTGAAGCACCTTTGGTGGTGATCACACCGCTGGCTGGTTCTCCTAATCAATCAAATTTCTAATGTGCTATTTCTATGCTTTCGTCCTTTTACAGAAAAAGACAACCAAATTCTACTGTTAAAACTAAGTCTAGGTTTGGTCGAGTTTTATATGTCTATATTTTGTATTATTCTTATTGCGAGTGTAGTTGGAGAAGAAGGTTATATTTCTGTTACAAAGCTTCAATGCATTCTGCAGCGAAAAATGCAGCCCTTTCAACAGAAATGACAATCAACAGGCTGTCTGGGCACAGAACGACAGCCTACTGCTAGGGATCGGGCGAATTAAACCGAAGCTCCAAAGCTCTACCGAAGCTCCTAGAGTTCTACTGATTCGCTGCCGTGTACCAGAAGCTCGTTTTAAAGTACAACACCACGTGACCAATGAAGTTCGATGCATCGGACGACACAAAATCACCACTCGAGTTCCAACCGGAGCGCGTTGCGGATTGGCTGTTTTGAATCTTCCTGCATTAATTAAAGTTTAATGATATTCGGTCACTTCAAGGTTGTCATTAGAAGTTTGAGACACACATGCGAATAGAAATTAGAGAGAAGGATTTGAAAGAGCAAGTCAATCAAGAGAGTCACAAATACAGCTTTTCATTAATTGCCAAACCCAGCTGAAATCGGGGTACACCCATAGACAAACAACCAGCCAGACACACATCCACAGACAACATAGGGTCACCAATTAATCTAGTCTGCATGACCTTTGGACAGTGGGAGGAAGCCCGAGCACCTGGAGAGAACAGACGCAGAGCATGCAACCTCCACACAGGAAGGCCAGAGCAACCGAGGGTTTGAACCCATGACCATCGTGCTGCGAGTTGACAGTGCTAACCACTGCACCACCGTGCCGCCCACAAATACAGCTTGTTATTTGATATTAGACATAGAACAGTTATTTTGGAGCAATGCAAGAGAACATGTGTTATAGAGTGTTGTTTAGCTAGTTATTTGAGAGCCATACTAAAGATTAGGTAATTTGAGTAGTAAAAAAAAATAATTATTATGGGTGTTGCTTAACTAGGTTTAGGGTATCAGGATTGTGTATTAGAATTAGAGAGGATATTATGTGTGTATGAATGTGGGTATATTTTTAACTGAAGGACATTATGTTTGATTAGTCTGTGCGAGAACAGGAGTTGTAGACTCATTTGCTAGAATTGTATGGATATTTAATGTTATTTATGTAGTCAAATATACACTTTACCAAACTAAAATGGCTGCGTCTACTTCCAGGCTCGCTGCAATCTGTAGTGCCTGAAAAGGTCTACACAGAAACATCCAGAAGTTACTATTGCTATCTGTTCTTTATGTTTAATTAGTTTGGCAGCTTAGATGCAAAGTGGCTGACAAAAGCAATAAGATATTTTGGCTTGTAGAGGTTACAGGATAGAATCCCTGATTAGGCAACTTTTAAATAATAATTGGTTTAAATAACTGTTATCTTTTAATAACAACAACAATCCATAGTTCAAATGGACCAAACAATGCTTTTTAACCAGTACACATTTAAAATGAAGGTAGGAAAGAGTTATAACACAGCGCACACACACACACACACACACACACACACACAAACACACACACTACAGAGATTCCAAATACCAGTACTAGAACGGAATTAAGGGCAGGGATGGTGTGGGAGTGAATGAAGACGTTGACAGAATTTATCAGCTTTAAAGGGACATAATCACAAAATCAATGACGTCTGAAACTTTGTTTGGTTCTTTTCAAACCAGAATGCAGTTCACCAAAAGCATCAGTGACCAAACACCTATTCAACGTGTCTGATACTCTGGAGCAACCGTACAATTCCAGACTAATGTTCATGTGGTCACTGGTTGTTCTCTTGCGGGTATTAAGATTTTGGTGAACACAAAATGTCAGCCTTTTTTCAACAAAATCCTCTTTTATTGAGCTTGGCCTTTTCGGTGGTCTTCATTATTCAGTCATCCTTACCATTACTTCGAATACACCAATAATGACTGAGAAAAGGGCTGGTGGCAGTGAACCCCACAAAAATATGTGTTGCACTGGGTTAAATACAACTGATCTAAATCAAACATGTCAAATCACAGTTTGTCCAGCAGATATCACTGCTGTGCACTTTGTTGGAAAGCTTTGAGCATGAAGCGTTTTTTTCAAAATGAGCCAGAAAGCCTGTTTCCCATCCCTACCAACTGCTGCTTTGAAGTCCAACATGCATTGAACACAAAACATGAGAAAAAAACTCACGAATACATTGGGGGCAGAGTGAACAGATTAAGACATTATAATGATGGTATAGGGAACAGGTGCATGTAATGACAAGACAACTGTCTGGGGGTGGATGATGAAAAGGGGAGTGGGGATATTTTATATTCACAGAACAATCTATTATAGCACAACCAAATGGGATATTTTGTTTGAGATTATATAAATAGTCAGTAATCAATTCCAAGAGTATCATTGTGAAGATTTGACCAACTTCTGACTGAAGTGGTGTCATCTCAGCTTGGCAGTTTTCTATAAGTAATAGTACTACATTTCCCCAGATCATTCAGTGGCAGCTGTAAGAGGAGAAGGCAGTCTTGTCAAATAGCATTTGCAACGTGAGGGATTTGCATTTGATTCCCCATGAGGGCCGGAACAAATAAGAATGAAAATGTATGTACTCAACCCAATCAAATACACATCTGCTCTTTGCTGAATTGATATATTGGCCTTTTTTTTAAAGAACATTTTCACTGAAACAAAGAAATGTATTTCTTAGTTATTGGCGAAGTTGTGGGGCAGGACACAAGGCAAAGAGCGAGAGAAGAGATAACCATGAACTGAAGGCAGAAACAGCCTTTCATCTCTCACAGTTGCATTTTGGCAAACATGTACAGTCTTGTCACACAACACAATGCCACAGATGTCTCATGTTTTGAGTGTGCAGTTGACATGCTGAGTAAAAGTTAAATAGTTAGTCAATACACCCTAACAACACCAGACCACATGTAATAGTGCTTCCCATATGGAGAAGAATTGTGTACCAGATCCATGTTTTTTATAAAAAATAAAAAATAAATAACAGTAATTTTGGATGTGCTTTGAAAATATTTTTTAATTTTAAGAGATGATACCACAATTAAGAAAATACATAATATGAACAAACCTTTTCAAACATATATAAATATTTATTTCACATTCTCCACTAGTATGTTGCTCAATGCAAATACACTGATATGAAAGAAACTTTTCCCTAGTAGGAACCTGCCAGAAGAACCTTGTAGGGACATAGAATTTAGGTTTTACACACCCAACCACACACAGGAAATTAAACTATATGGACGTTTTCTTCTGTCATTACTGCTTGGATGCCCGACTCTCACAGATTCTCTTAGATTGTTTACTACATCCATAGTCAAACCAACAACTGATTTGATCTGAACAGCGTTGACCTATTTGGGCACAGTCTTCACTTGACTCCCAGTCATTTGGTTCTGGATAGGCACTGACAGCCGTTCCATTGTTTAGGTCCCAGTACCTAGAACGTGGAGGAGATAAACCATTACTCCATATTGTACACACAGAAAGAAACATAAGGCTAATTAACAACGTTCTCTAAAAGTTTACTGAGCAAATAACTGGTCTCCTGAGCAAAAACCGAGATCCGGTGGGAAAACAGAGCAACTTCTAGCCCTCATATAATGTTTCCATCTGTTAAACATGGTGGGGGATCTGTAACGGTGTGGACAGACATCTGTTAAACATGGTGGGAATCTAACGGTGTGGACAGTCATCTGTTAAACATGGTGGGGATCTGTAACGGTGTGGACAGACATCTGTTAAACATGGTGGGGATCTGTAACGGTGTGGACAGTCATCTCTTAAACATGGTGGGGATCTGTAACGGTGTGGGCAAACATTTAGTTGGAGTCATTGGGGCCTATGATTACCCTGAATGGTTTTACAACTGCAAGGAATGAGGGCCTTGAACAGAACCAGGTGACCCCTATTACTGTATCACTCAAGAGAACTACAGCCAAACTGCAATATCCCTAAGAATGTTGGGCATTTTCTAAATGTATTTGTCGTTATGTGCATTTAGAAAACATCTGTGCAATGATTTGCTAGCTCATCATTTAAGGACAGCTACTTTCATCTACAGCACATTTAGAAAGTGTTCATGAGCAACTCTGATGGACAATTGCTTCAAAAAGTATATAGATTATTATTCGAGTGAGAGTGTATGTTATTGGGGAATGGGGACAACAGCTTTTGAGTGAACAAAAAAGTAAACATACATAAACCGATCAGCCATAACATTATGACCACCTTCCTAATATTGTGTTGGTTCCCCTTCAGCCTCCAAAACAGCCCTGACTGGCCAAGGCATGGACTCCACTAGACCTCTGAAGGTGTGCTGTGATATCTGTCGCCAAGACATTAGCATCAGATTCTGTAAGTCCTGCAATTTGCGAGGTGGGGCCTCCATGGATTGGACATGTTTGTCCAGCACATCCCACAGATGATTGATTGGATTGAGAGCTGAAGAATTCAGAGGGCAAGTCAAACCTTGAACCATTTTTGTCCAGCTCTGATGCTCACATGACCATTGTAGGTGCTTTCAGCAGTGGACAGTGGTCAACATGGGCACCCTGATTGGCCTGCGGCTACACAGCCCCATAAACAACAAACTGTGACATTTTTCTATAAGAACCGGCAATAACCTTTTCAGCAATTTCAGCTACAGGAGCTTGTCTGTTGGATCGGACCACACGGGGCCAGCCTTTGCACTCCACATGCAGCAATGAACCTTGGCTGCCCATGACCCTGTCACCGTTTCACTGCTATTCCTTCCTTGGACCACTTTTGATAGGTACAGACCACTAGACACTGGGAACAACCCACAAGGGCTGCTGTTTTGGAGATGCTCTGACCCAGTCGTCTATCCGGCCCTTGTCAAAGTAACCCAGATCCTTACGCTTGCCTATTTTTCCTGCTTCTAACACATCAACTTTGAGGCCAGAATGTCCACTTGCTGCCTAATATATCCCACCCACTGTATTCTTTACCTGTCAGTGGTCATAATGTAATGGCTGATTGTTGTATATACAGAATGCCCTAACACACATTTTCTATTTTATTTTTTGGAGACGTGAGATCCCCCATAGGGAAAATACTTGTATTTTTGCAATGCAATATGATGAATCAATAATGAATACATTTAACTTTTATAAAAAAATATCTGGTATGAAAATGTATTTCATCTCTCATTCTGAGATGTATTTAAAAATGTATGAATAAATATACATTTGGTCCAGATATATATCAAAACAATTTATATTCACAATCCAAAATGACATTCATGCATGACATTTTATCTTGTCACAGCAGACCTGAAAGTTATTATATTGTAATTTTCTCAAAGTACACGAACTGAGACAAAGATCTCTTCTCTAGCTAAACACAGGTTTCCCCTAGAGGTTATAGTGGCTGATGGGACTTGCAAGAACTGAGGGGTCCCTTAGGTGTTACCCAGCAAATCAACATTATATTACAGTCAATAATAAGACTGAGTTTACTGCACAAAGGCAGCGCACTTGTCTTCACACACTGAATATACATACAACACTTCATCATTAATGACGTATCAATTAAATCACATTTAGGTGTTGAAATAGATATCAATTTTTAGATATACATTTACAAAAAGCATTTAATCTTGCAGTCACTTATATACTCTAATGTCCTGTAGCAACCTTGGTAAGGCCACAACACGCCTCTCTAATAGAAGATATCCTGGATTGGAGCAGTGGTTTGGAAGCACGACTTTGAAACCAAAAAGAATGGGTTTGAGAATACATATGGTGAAAGTTTTAAATGATGCACTGTATTAATGAACATTTATCATGTCCTCACTTGGTGTTGTCAATGTATATATTATTACTGTATTAATGAACATTTAACAGGTCCTCACTTGGTGTTGTCATTAAGAGTTGTATTGTCCATCCAGACCCACACTCCCTCCACCTTACTGTCTGTCATTCCAATCCAGTAAGAGTTCTCAGTATCAGTCATTCCCACTTTCTTTCTAATGAAGTCCTATGGAGGAGAGAGATGGTGCCGTAAAGACAAAAACACACTCAAATATATTTGATCTGCAGGGAGTAATAAGTACCTGCTCCTGCTGAGTCTCTATGATGACCAGGTGTCCTCCTTCATGGATACAGGCATATTGACTCTGTTCCCAGGTCAGTTTATCTTCAGAGAAGTGGTAACATGATCCACTGTAGAACACCCAACCTGAAGGACAACGGTTCACTAGAAGAGAGATATCAGATAAGTGGACTAGAAATGTAGAATTTTGCATTTAATTCAAGCTGCTTAAGCGGGAAAATAATCCTTCAGCACAAGTACATTATTTTATGTTTTGATGAGTAAAAACCATTAAGAAAAATCAAGCCTGACATATCCCCATTTGGAATAAAAGAAATCATGATCAATCTTACACAAATCTCCTGACCAAACCAATGAGCCACAGCTCTCCCTTCCCTGTGACTGACATGGGTTGGGTCACTTCTACAAAAGTTGTCCAAAATTCACTGAATAAAACTTTAACGTCTGATGGAGAGTCCAAGAACGGTACAATATTGCAGAGAATGTGAGACTACAATGCAGAATCTAAATAGACAATACCTGGGTTCACATGTTACTCCCTCTAGATTTATACTTTAATTATGTTAATTCAATGGCGTTATTTCTATGATTTACAAACAAAAGAGGAAGGATGTTAATTACATTATAAAGAATAGATTTTGCAACTCCCAATTATGTTTGTGTTTATTTTGGTTCAGTCACTGTTTAGCAAAAACTGTTTGTTCACTCAATTATATTTATACCCTGGGCAGGCCAGGCTATAAATAATGGAATTCCAAGCCACACATTGTAAAAATATAGGATTGCCATGCTAGCAAGTTTTTAGCCAGTTGCTAAGGCTATGTAGAGACGTAAAACAATTGATTTTGCTATTTGCCTTGGGCACGTAAGTGGGCTGAACAAACACCGCCTTTCAAATGACATACAATGTTAGTCTGCAACTTACCACAATAACTGTTCTTATCTAAATGTAGCCCATGTAATTTAAAAATACAAAGATGCAAGTATATGATCCCATATTTCTATCATCTCATATTTTTCAACTGATTAACTCATCAAGGACAATAACTCTTATAATAGGCTCCTATATAAAACACATATCACACCCTCTTATCTGGAGAGCTGCAGGGTGTGCATTTTACCCAATGAATCACAAGCTTGTCAAGTTATTTTCCTTTGATGTTTTGTCAGAAATTTGGTTTGAATGGGGTTCAGGTGGGGGCCTGTAAACATGAGATATCCTGAAAGATGGTTAGACACAACCAAAAACGTGAGTCACTATTAAATATTTGTACTTGTGCTAAAAAGGAATGATTTTTAATTGTTCGGCATTTGAAAACCTTTGGTGTCCATGAAGGCAATGTGACAGTATAACCAAACTATGTCCATCCATTTTTTTCCTATCTGAACGTTGCTGCTGTGAAATGACTTGCGATGACCAAAATCGCCTTCACTCTCATCCAGCGATGCTATTATTAAAATATGAGTGCAATCTATATACAACAATACACATCATAGGGTCTACTTTATTTATAGATTAAGTTATCACACAAGTAGTAACACATTTATCAAGATCTTTTAGAGCAAAACCACCATGCAAATTTGGCGGCAGACCACGTTTTTGCTTATTTTCTCTGCATCGCCCACAGAACACAAAACTACCTGTAGTAAATACAACGCTATACATACACTCTGTAGATCTGTAAGCACACGACATCAATTTACCGCACTGTCAACCTACGGTTAAGATTCCTTCCGCAGAGAATCTAGATGCTTCATAAAAATACTGATCAGAAAAAGCCACCAGATTTTTTCGGCATTTGAATATGTTTTTCTAACCCTCTCACTATCTGTGCACTGAGATACATGGATCTTCAATGAATGGTGATGACATTTTTAACTGAGAATTGTAGTCAGCACTTTTTTTTATCTTGAAAACAACCAGCAAGCGCACCACCGTTGTGACTGACATCCAAGGAGTCAACCTGAAGTTAGCTTGCCTACCCAAAGTCCTACTTCGTAGTATAGGCCCCTGGTGAGCTTTTTTGCATTTTTAGATGAGTAGGCTAATATTTTTCGACAGGCTACTACAGGAATTATTTGATACAAAATAGCTCTAACATGGCCCTGTATTTAAGATTAAAAATTGAAAATTTGTATCACTATATTAAACATGTTTTATCTATTTTGAGGAACAAACGTGTGTTGTCAAGCACTCAGTCCAATAATTTGCACTTGATTTCGACACCATAACTGCGTACAGGTAGCTCGTAGCTTGTTCTGGAGCTCAGAAAAGTGAGATCATTGGTTAATATTGGCAGCAGATTACATTAATTTAAAGCTAAGAATGCAGGAGTAACTCCCAATTAGCTTAAGAATATTGCATTTTGAATATTAATCAATGTTGGCCTTAATTAAAATATGTTAAGTTCTCTTTGATAAAACATATTTGTCTGGGTGTTAGAACAAGCAGGGATTTCTGCAAGCTTTTTACATTGAAACTAATGTGAGAAGACAAGCTCATGTAAGAAACAATGTTCTGGTTCAGATATAATCCTTCCACTGGATTCCCCTCTTAGCAATAAGAACAACCAGACAAATATAGTATATTTCACAAGGGCCTTATACACTGTTATAGGTACACATATCTGGATGTGAACTGCGTGTCTGTGTACATTTGAGCTTCTGTAAGTTGTTCCTGAGCTTCTGCTAAACGGATGAAACATTTAAAACAAGAAACTGGATAACAGCTTCTGCTAAATGATTCAAATGTAGAATAAGTTGCTATGTTCAGATTATCATGAGGGATCAAATGAGCTAAATAGAACTGACCTTTACAAGATGCCAGTAGTTTGTTGACTTCAGTATGGTTCCTCTCACAGTACTTGAGTGTTGAGGATAGCTGGTCACTTTTGTCTACAAACAGCATTTACATTTTTTGAAATATAGTGTACCATTCATGGAAAATCCAATAACATCAACTTTCAGACATGGCAAACATGGCGGCCTCTGCTCTCAAAAAACATAAATTTTTTAAACAACAACTGACTGCCTGGATTTTTTTTTATCTGAACAGATTAGTCAAAGGTGAAGTTTTTTGGCAGGAATGCATGGAAAAATGTTTGGGGAAAAGAAATTGGTGCATTGGAACAGAAGAACCTTATAACAAACATTAAGCATAGAGTTGGAGGCATAATTGTTTGGTGCTGCTTTGCTTTCTCAGTATCTGGCTAACTGGACATCATTTAGTCAACCATGAATTCCATATTTGTTATGAGAATTCTTCAGAATGTGAGACGATCTGTCAAAAAGCGGAAGCTGAAACAAACTGTAATTTTGTAACAGAAAATGTAGGGTTATGGATCGAGGTCTCAAGGAAGCACTAAAATATGACACAGTTGAAGAAGTACTGTAAAAATGAGTAGGCAATGATTCCTACCAGTCAATGAATGAGACTGATAGACAGTGAGAAGAAGAGGCTACATTAAGTTAATTCAGCCAAAGCAGGTAACAATAACAATAGAAGATACAGGGGTGACATTTTATCCACACAATGAAATTACCTTTCCCACAAAAAAGTTGTACCTGAGCTTCTGCTAAACGAATGATACATTTAAAACAAGAAACTGGATAACAGCTTGCGCTAAATGATTCAAATGTAGAATAAGTTGCTATGTTCAGATTATCATGAGGGATCAAATGAGCTAAATAGAACTGACCTTTACAAGATGCCAGTAATTTGTTGACTTCAGTATGGTTCCTCTCACAGTACTGGAGTGTTGAGGATAGCTGGACTTTCTCTACTACAAACAGAATTTACATTATTTTAGAATACCCCGTTCAAGGAAAATCCATTAACATCAGACTTGGCAAACATGGCAGCCTCTGCTCTCAAAAAAGGATAACAAGACATCTGTAAGTAAAATAGGATTACTTTACAGGGGCTGTGAAGTAGAGCTTACCTTTGGTTTTTGCCAGATGGTCTTTGACTGCAGAAAGGTTTCTCTCAATGCGAAGGAACTCAGATGTCTGCACTTTCTGGACTACAAACAGATATAATTACATCAAGTTAGAAGTCTACTTGTTTTGAATCCATACAGGGCATTTGGCAAAAAAACGAGCTATATAGAATATGATGATCTTCTTCTATGGAGGTACGTTGACAGTTAACACTCCACATTGATGTTCTATTAACACCATCCACTTTGCTGGATTGTGAACCAGAGAGGTAGTTGAAGTATCTTTTATTGTTAATCTTCTGATAGATTTCCCTCTCACAACTACATTTTCTACACATTGCTTTCACCGAAGGTGCAGATTAAACTTCATGTATAGCATGTAATTTTGAAGAACAGCAAACCTTCCTGCGGTCATAAGTACAAAGCTCATAGAGACTTATCCGTATAGACTCATGTCTGTAATTGCCGCTAAAGGTACCTACAAATATTGACTAGAGTGAATACTTTTGCAATTACTTATTTTCTGTTATACAGTTCCATAATTCAAGGACCACTGCATCTTTTTATTTCCTTTCCAAAAAAGTTGAAAGAGAAGGTTTTGAGCGAGGAACAGAAGGGTTAAAATTAATAGACCATTGAAAATTATACACTTTGGTAACACTACATTTTTCTACTCACAGAGAAGTCCCAGAGTGATGGTCAGGACCAGCAATATAACACATAAACACACCAGGGTCACCAAAACAACCCTCAGAGTCCTTCCCTCTGGTATCTTGATCTTTGACTCAACTGGTGAAGAGGGGACATCAGGGTAAGTGTGGCTTTCTGGGTAAAGAATGGAAGTTAAATATGGGGGTTACAACAAGTCCAAAAAAAACAAATCCCATTTCATGTGTTCTTGGTCAAAATATTTTACCTGGCCAAAATGTGTGTACTTACAACATAAACATTCATTGAGTAAATAAAAAGCCATCTTCTAAGAACCAATATAGGGATCCCCAAATGGTGAAAGGCAAAAACTTTAGTGCAACTTTAATCCAACATCAGCAAACTCACACACACACTGTATATGTAAAACACAGACTCCTACCTGTCTGAACATTGCCCTGTCCTCCAGCTCGTACTCTGATCTCAGAGTATGTTACATTCTCCTTGGGTTCGGATCCTGTAATGTTTACAGTTATATAAAGATAAGGACATATTATTTATTTCTTATGTCAAGTCAATGTCTTTTGCTTATTTAAATGCCCTAAATAACATAGAGTAATTCTAAACAATGAAATTCTTGTAACAAGACACGCGACATCTCTGCAGTAAGCGTTAAAGCAATACAGTATATAAAACAAAAATACAAAATATACATAACAATAGAGACTAGCAGAAATTCCAGAGAATGTAGAAATGGAAATATGGACAGTATGAAAACAAATCCTCAATATTTTAAATATAAATGAATCAGAGTTTTTTTCCCTATTCCGTCCTGGTTCATTGGTGCAACAATTGTGGGGAGGGGTCATATATTTGACTTGTTCAGGGTTGTGTGTGTGTGTGTGTGGAGGGGCAATAGATATGTGTAGTTCAGGAAAGAAACGGTTCTTGTGGTGAGAGGTTTTTGACCTGATAGACTTCAACCTGCTTTCAGAGGGGAGAAATCAGAATAGTCAATATCCAGGGTGAGAGGTATCAGCCCCAATCTCTGCCGCTCGCTGTCACAGACGTGAGTAGGGACCCAAGCGTGGATAGCAAGGCCAAAGGGGGAGAAACAGGTAGAGTGATCGGACTCAGGCAGGGAATCAAAACTCAGACAGGCAGGCAGAGTAGTCGGGGACAGGCAGTAGATTGGTACACCAGCAGACGGCAGAAGTACAAGCAGGGAGCAGGCAGAGTTGTTTGGGGATGGGCAACAAGTCGGTACACGGTAAATCCAAACATATCGTAGACTCGGAGGTTGCTGAAAGGCACATGTGATTTACGACCATGATCCGGCAGGGAGGGGATGGCAAGGAGCTGTAGATATACTGCAGGTAATGAGGGGAGTGGGAACAGGTGTGTGATTGTGGATTGGGAACAGGTATGGGAGTGGATGAGGAGCAGGTGTGTGAACGGCTCAGTGACGTGAGGACCTGCCAACGTGTGATTGCAGAGGCAGTGGCATGACACTCGCCTCTGTGTCCAATAAAAAGCCCTCTCCTGGGAACCAAAATAGGGATCCCCAAATGGTGAAATGCAACAAAAAGCGTCAGTGCAACTTAATCTTAAATCAGCATACACACACACACACACGCACGCACGCACGCACACACACACACACACAGTATATGCAAAACACACACTCCTACCTCTCTGAACAACTTTCATTTCCTGGTATCCACATCTAGATGTGTTAAACAACTTGGGGCGTGTTAAACAAATGTGTTAAACAAATGTAACCGTTTGTTTTAGACCACAGCATTTTTAAGTTGGCAAAATTAATGGAACAAATAATCTTAAAGTAAATAACATTTATTATTTGGTGGTATAACCCTTGCTTGCAATAACTGCCTCAAGCCTGCGACCCATCGATATCACCAAACTGTTGCATTCTTAATTTGTGATGCTTTTTCAGGCTTTTTCCGCAGCTTCTTTTAGTTCTTGTATGTTTCGGGGTGTTTCTCCGTTCAGTCCCCTCTTAAAGAGGTGAAATGCATGCTCTATTGTGTGAAGGTCAGTTGGTTGACTTGGACAGTCTAAATCTTTCCCCTGATGAAGTCCTTTGTTTTGTTGGCAGTATGCTTTTGGTCATTGTCCTGCTGCATAATAAACTTCCTCCCTGATTTGTTTTAATGCATTTGTCCGTAAATTAGCAGACAAAATGTTTCTGTACACTTCTTAATTCATTCTGCTGATACCACCATCAGTTACATCATCAATAAATATGAATGAGCCTGTTCCAGAAGCAGCCATGCATGCCCAAGCCATTATATTACCTCCCTCCTCCATGCTTCACAGATGAGCTTGTATATTCGGATCATGAGCAGTTCCTTTGTTTCTCCACACTTTGGCCTTTCTGTCACTTTGGTGGAGATTGATCTTGGTCTCATCAGTCCATAAGATTGTGTTCATCTCTGTACTTCTTTGCAAATTTCAACCTGGCCTTCCAATTCTTACTGCTGATTATTGGTTTGCATCTTGTAGTTTTGACCTCTCTATTTCTGCTCTCTGAGTCTTCTTCGAAAAGTGGATTGTGATACCTTCACCCCTGCACTGTGGAGGTTGTTGGTTTTGTCACTTACTGATGTTTTGGGGGTTTTCTCACAATATTTCTGTCATCAACTACTGTTGTTTTCCTTGGCCGACCTGCTCGACGTCTGTTGCTCAGTGCACCAGTAGTTTCTTTCTTTTTCAGGACATTCCAAATTGTTGTGCTTGCTATGCCCAATGTTTGTCAGATGGCTCTGGTCGATTTTCCTTCTTTTCTCAGCTTGACAATGGCTTGCTTTTCTACCATTGACAGCTATCTGCTCTTCATGTTGGTTTATTCTCTTTATCAAGAAATGCAGTCTTTATAGGTTTTAACCAAGGATGGAAACTTAGACAAGTCATGCAGAGCTATTTAATATTTGAACAATCAATCTAAAAGGCAGTACCTGGGCAACAAGAAACATCTGTCAGTCACATGTTCCAATACTTTGGCTCACTTGAAAAACGGGTGGGTTCAAACAAAGGGTGGTATGTTCTGAGTTGTTTGACACATCTAGATGTGAATACTAGAAATTAAAGCTTAAATTCAGAAATCTTGCCTCATACTCATCTTTTGTTCTTAAACCCAAATGTCTTCAGTGAACAACAAAAACAAAGGAATTTGGCTTAACGTTCCAATATTTTTGGAGGGGACTGTATAAAGCAAAAATACAAAATATACATAACAATAGTGACTAGCAGCAATTCCAGGGAATGTAGAAATAGAAATATGGACAGTATTTTAAAAAAGTGTTGTCAGTATAATTTGTCAGTGTATGTCACTATAAATCTAAGTCAGTATCAGAGTTGTATTCCCTATTTGACTAGTTAAGGGTTGTGTGTGTATGTGGAGAGGGGTCATAGATTTGACTAGTTCAGGGTTGTGTGTGTATGTGGGGAGGGGTCACAGATTTGACTAGTTCAGGGTTGTGTGTGTATGTGGGGAGGGGTCACAGATTTGACTAGTTCAGGGTTGTGTGTGTATGTGGGGAGGGGTCATAGATTTGACTAGTTCAGGG
>JACXGJ010009555.1:0-23964 GCA_016801105.1 Esox niger | reverse complement strand
CCCACACTGACTCCCACACTGACTCCCACACTGACTCCCACACTGACTCCCACACTGACACCCACACTGACTCCCACACTGACTCCCACACTGACTCCCACACTGACTCCCACACTGACTCCCACACTGACTCCCACACTGACTCCCACACTGACTCCCACACTGACCCATATGAAAAGTTTAGAGATATTAAGTGGAGTTCATGCAGTTGCAGACAGCAGTGTGAGAAATAGGGATATGAATTACATTATGACAACACATCACTGTTTATTTTACTGATGAGTCAGTGTTTGAGTTGAAACCGTATCAGTATTCTGTTTCCACATATAACGATCTAGTGGCTGCAACATTTTGGGGTCTGCTGCCTTAGATTCTGATCGTTGTGAGGAAAACCATGAAGGAAGCCTTTTTCTTTTCTCCATAACAAGTTAATCCTCTGACTTGGCTGTTCTTGTCAGCTCTTCAGATGTACTCTAGATCTGGCAGTGGGGGTCCCTCCTTGCTTGGGTGTCCTTGGGAACATAGATCTGATTTGGTTCTTGGCGGCAGCCAAGACGTAAACCATAAGCTTAGAGAAAGAAATGAAGACAATATGTTTATTTATTTCCCTTCATTCTATCAGAAACATTTTTAGAACACATCCATCGTTTTCGCAACAGTTCCCTGAATACCAAATATTGTATTTGTTCCCAGGTTTTCACCAGCAGGTGGCACTGGTTTTCCACCCAGGGAGCCGAAAGGCCTTCTGGGACAAGAGGTGACATCAGCTGTTGTGGCTAGCTGGAGCTCCATAGCAACAGCCCACAAGCAGAGGTGGCCTTGCACACACTAGGAGGAAGTACATAGGTCTCTGTGGTAGGTTACTGGAACTACATATATGCAGTACCGAAGTTCATAAATGTCCTGCCTAAGTGTGGTGTTTGCAGTATCTACATGTGTTTCTTACGACAAACATGCTGGGGCACAGGAATGAGTAATAATGTATATAATCCCCTATACAGTCATTGACCCAATTAGAGCAGCTTTTAAGTGTTGACTACGTCATCAAACAGGAATAACTGCTTTGGGAATAAATGAATGCACACGTTTGTACACCACTGCTAGTGGAGCGCATTAAACCAAAGATCCCTTTACTGTGAAAATTCTGTATTTATAAGGCATTTTAAACAAATGACCCAACCACCATGATAGAGAGTATGAGTTTACACTTAAATATCAGAAATTGTGCTTAAAAAATAGACTATAAAACTGTGTGACTAAAGTTTAAAATTAATTCACATATGAGGGCAGGGTCATGTGTGAAGGGTCAAGGAGAGCACAGTGTCATACTTGAAGGGTCAGAGGGTGGGGTTACCATGCTCACCATCAAAGTTGGTCATGTCTGATTCCAGCCTGCCAATTTAGCACTGCAGTGAAATGCAAGTTTCTGTCATACGGTGGAAAATCAACTGTTTCTTTATGGATCTGGGTTGAGTAGACACATTTAAGCAGGGACATAGAACTGTTTCTATCATTTCTTATAATCATTTCTTTTTCATTCTGGATTCCAGAGTAAATTAACACATTCCCATTCATCCAAAGGTTTCTGTTGTGACCTTCCATAAGTCTGTTAATAAATACTTTTTAAAATCCAGCACAGTGAACACATACAAACAAAGGGGCACAGGAAATAATGCAGACCAGGGGCAAGCAATCACCAATCTTTGTCTTTCCATGTTCTACACCATGTCTATCAGACCCTTTTCGAGACAGCTGTGGGGACTCTAAATACCTATTTGAAAACATCCATAACTCAGTAACAGGCACACTTGAAATACGCCAAGATTGTGAGCCTCCCTATAGTTTTCTAACCAAGTTGGCCACAAGCTAAATGTCATGGGCCCATGTCCAGTTTCCAAGATTTTTGTAACAAGCTTCCTTTTGTTCCAAACATATCCCACCCATACACATCATGAGGGCACTGAAACCCATATTAATTGGATAAAAGTACTTTTGGCTCCTTCACTCTTTGGATGAGGATTCCATGCGTGGTACAGATCCTATAATGTAGAAATACATGAAGGCACTCCGATTGATTGGAAAAAGTTGGAAACAGAAGTCAGATAATGCACATGGGCAGTTTTCAATTACAACTGTAATGTTAGTTCAGTAATGTAAGGAGAGAATCAATTAATTGAATGTGACAGAAAATGACCCCGTCCTGACAGAAATTAGTGAGAACTAGAACAACTCTTTGACGATACATATATTAGATTTCTGGTTCACAAGTAAGGTTAACTAAAATCCATTTGGACACTAGCCATGTGAATATCAATTTAAAGACATGACCCTGTTGTCGCTGCGGTGCGTTGCCGATGGACACTGCTAGCAGCCTGTCGTAGTGTCATGGCTGGCTGCTCTGAGGTAATACCGTCTCTATTACGTCTCACGTCATAGATTCTTTATAGCCTCGTTACTCCGCCTTCCCGTCGCTGCACAAGCCCCACTGTGCTGCGTCACTGCCGGAAGACTTAACAGAGGCGCACGATGGGAGGGACTGCAGTGATGTGCGGGTCTGCAGGGTGTGGTGGCTGCATGGCGGGTCGTTCCGGAACTTGCTGGCAGGAGGCCCACTGTTTTGGACCTTTGTCCTTCCCTGCTCTGAATGGAGGCGTTTAATAAAACTGAGAACGGAGGAAGGGTTCTTTGGGTTTGGGTCAAGATTAGTTGGTGCATTTTCTACCAAAGCTATGACCAAACCTTATATTTTGCATTTGTGTCAGCAACCAGTTTATAATAGCAAATAACCTTGAGTTTGTATGCCACTGCTAATGTCTGTGTCCAGGCACTGCACACTGCGTTGTACATAAGAACCATATTTCTGATCATTCGATAATATAACACTAAAAACAAAAGGGTTGCTAGTCTCTCAGCCTCTCAGCCAGACCTTCGTCAGCGCCAGGACTGTGGACGTAAGCTGAGATGGAAACAGAGAGACACAGGGATATAGACTAAGGGATTGCTAGATGGCATGTCTCACAGCTAAATGTAACATATAACACCAGCACACACTTTGAATATTTCTGTGATCTGTTCAACCCAGAATGCACTGCATTGCCCCCCGACAGCCTCGGGTGGTGAATGATATTCAAAGACCTTAGTAAAAGCTATGAAGTGGTTAGTCTATTACCACCACACTAATGTTCCTCTGGGTATTTTGGCACTTGAGGTCAGGCATAAGGAACCATAGTTGACATAATATGGAGGAATGGTGAGAGGACCTGTTCTTGTTTGTTGAACCTAGGGGTGGGATACAGTGCACTATTATATGGATGGCACCTTCTCCCAGGGCCTTCTCCCAGGGCCTTCTCCCAGGGCCTTCTCCCAGGGCAGTGCACTTGGGCCATAACTATGCTTTGCCTTGTTTCTCCCCCTCCCTGCAAACCACCTCTGTGAGTCATTTAGCACCCTCCTGGTAATGGCTTCTCTTTTTTAACAAGGCAGAGTTCAGGTGCGGCTGTCGTATAATGATCTATGCAGCAGTTGTTATTTTGGGTTTTCAATAACAATCGTGGCCCAAAATGAAATCAACGCAGCCCAGCCCAAAAGACGGACAACACAGACTTTCACAGAACTTTACAGGCACATTAATGCACCCCCCAAAACAGCAGAGGTCTAAGCAACAAATGTTTTGCTGTGTATCTTCACAGCCTGAAATCTTATTAAACATTAAGATTTCAGGCTGTGCTTCCCCTTTAGGTCGTCAACATTTGCTTTATCACCGCGCCATCCTCTCACTCTTTTCAAAAGGGCATTTCACTGGTGTTATCAGATGCTTAACATTTTACAGGCATCTGGAAGATAATAACTGGAGATTAAGAGAGATAATTGAGGTTAATTACATTATTCTGAAATTTGACATTCTCCTCAATCCAGCACGCTCAAAGTAAAGAGAGATTAAATAATCAACCCATTTCAGACAGTCCTCTGGCCCTGTTTGGCATTACTTTTCAAAGAAGTCCTTCTAGTCTGCATGTGCGTAATAGTTAGAAGTCTATTCTACTGAGTTCACATGTTACGTGATTTATATTCTGGGAACATTTTTGTTTTCCTAACCGATTGCGGCGAAGGGAAAATGCCAAACACGAACTACCAGATCAAAGCAAAGCACATGTGACTACTGTCACATGACCTAGGAACAACCTGGGGGTGCTCTTTTGTATCCGAAACGCTGTATTGAGCGTGAAACCAGACTGGCCATAAGGCGCAGAGAACGGGAGCATCTGAGATGCAGCGGGCCTGTGTCTTGATAATAACGATCGTGTGACAGTGGTCTGACTGATGAGGATGTTGCGGATGTCCAACGCTGTTGGCTGTACTGCTCAATAGTTTCGGTCTCTCACTGCCACTCCCAGGTGTTGACATGCTGTGCTGGGTAAAGCGGGAGTTATTTCACAGCGGTACGCCACATCAAGTCTCATGATGTGGATTAACCGCGGCGCACCCCCATCCCCTCACCCTCTTCCGTGGAGGGGAGGAGCAGACCCCCTTGGTGATCCATGCGAGCCCGGGTAACTGTACGGTAAATTCTCCAATTGTTACACGAGAAACAGAGCCTCTCTAAAAATAGCCACATGATGGCCCTCAGCTGATCAGTGGATAGATGGAGGCGGCAGGGATGAGGGCGGGGTAGCTGGCTCTGGAGGAGGGTTGTCAGTATTGGAGCTGCCGGCGGACTGCTAGAGGTTATTTGCTGAGTCACCCTGTTTTTATTTGCCCAGGAGTCAGGCCATGAGGGGAGGGAGGGAGAAAGCTGCAAATCTGGGTCTGTGCATCTGGCCAACAAACTTGGTCAAAGGGTGAAACGTCAGCTTTTCTCAGCCTTCGCGGGCGAGGGGGGGGGGGCTTAAATGGACAAGTTCAGTGGAGCCAAAGGGATGACAAAGTGATTTATAGCAGCACAGATAACGGTGCAAAATGATCCAATTATCACCTGCCTGCGCTTTGCTAAGCTCTACATTTGCAGCTCTTCATTCATTTTCCAATTTGCCACTTCCCCTGAATACAAAGATCCAGAGATCAGACATAGGCTACAGTTCTATTCTGAAATTGTAAATGCTTTACATTCTCAGGGGACGGTTATTTTTGATTGTATCGTTTCTTTTACATAATATAATGGATTTTGTATTAATATGGCTGAGGTGTGATGTCCTCCATTCATCCTATAGCATAACTGTAGGAGTAGTGGAGGCAATCCTTCGGTACTCATTTAGATAAGGTCACTGACTGTCTGAATAATTTACTATTCCTTTGGATGGTAATTTTTACACTCAAACGAACATCTACACCACTATAAGCTTATTTACATATTTGTGGGCGTCAATTGTGGTAAAATCAAATGAAATGCATGCGCACTGCATTAAAATTTGATACAGTTACAACACAATTGTCTTCACGTTTGCAAATCTCTAGGAGGCACCCACTACCTTGAGAGGTGGTGTCTCAATGTTTGTCTCAATGTTTACACAGCAAATTAATTTACAGAGTCTTGAGTCTTTTGTCTCAAAAATATTAAAATGAAAAGAATCCCTGTGACTACAACCCTAGATCACCCATTACCTGAGAGCGAACACATAGAGCATATTATGATATCTGGAAGAGATGTTGACATTTCATATGTCCTGACCATGGTTCACTGCCCACAGATGCAATTTTCTGGTCTGACCCAGACCAGTCTTGATTCGGCCCAAACATAGCCTATGTTTAATGTATATTGAGTCAGATCCTGTTAGTCTTTGTAATGACCCAGACATTGATGTCAATATTGGTACAGTATCTTTGCACGTATGGGCTGCTCAGTAGAGCACATAACATTATAGTTTCCAAAAAAGGAGTGGAAAGAAGTTTAAAACAATACAGTAAACAATAACACTCTGCATAGTACTGCACCCAGCTGCACTTCACTGGATTTAACTATGCTGTCTGGTACTGTACAGCACTGCACTCAGCTGTAATGCAACTGGCCAAACTTGAAAAACAAGAAAGATTGAAAAAAGAAAGATGTTGATGACTTGTTAAGATTTGGTCAATTTTTGATTGAGACATTTTTATCATGCCATTTTAATAATAATCAGAATGCGTTAAGTTTCCATTTCTAAAACTGTTTAATTGGCAGAGACAGTTATCCTGGGAAATTGCATTCACTGCAGTGGATAACCAAATACTACAGCCAAGGCAAAAACAATATTTCAGTAACAGCGACTAAGAAGATTATGTAGCTTCAGTGTTTTGAATCATTGTTAAATAAACAAGTAAAAAAACAAATGTGGTATAACTCAACATAGGTGGCTCCTGGGAAGCAAATGAGTCTAAAGCACTGCTAAGGTTGAAGCCTTTGTTGTGCCACTTGACGTTTTTTGTGTTGTTTGTTTGTGGAGGTTTCCACTGCATGGTGCACACTGACCAGCAATCGGGGATGGGGAAGGTATTGACGGAAGGGGTTTCTGAGCTCATTGTGCTCATGCAGCTCCCTTTGGTAGGCTGGGTTCCAACAAGTTATGTTCAATGGTCAAGAAAGTGAGAACAGCCACATATGTTTATTTTAATCAAATTAAATTAATAATAATGCAAATTAAAAAAAATACATTGTCCTGATAAGCTAGACATGGACATGCATTGTGGAGTAAACCGGTGACCAATGCAGTAAGGTCACTAAAAAGTGATGTAATATCAAAAGCATGGCAAAATGGTTCACGCTCAGTAAAACAGCATGGTGACTGCATATATATTGCGCTCTTCAAGTCATTCCACAGATTCTCAATGGAATTTAGTTTGGGTCTCTGACAAAGCCACTTATTTACATTCTTATCCTTCAGCCACTGTATGGTTGCTTTGTTGTGTGCTTTGGTTAAATGTCATATTGAAACGTGGACCATCTTCCAATTTTCCCCTTCCTGACAGAGGGCTGCAAGTTCTCCTCAAGAATCAGTCAGTATTTAGCAACGTCCATTTTCCTTCTATCCTGACAAGGGCTGAACAGAAACACCCCCATGATAAGGTGTGGCCACTGCCATGCTTTACTGTGGACATGGTGTTCATTGCATTGTTTTGTGTTCAGGCCAAAAAGTTAAATTTTGGTTTCATCTGACCACAGCACCTTTTACCACCCTGGCATTGGAATCTACAGTGTGCTTTTTGCCGGACCGTGAAAGCTGAGCCAGCCAAGAAGAGCGAAAGTCTAACTGAGTGACTGACAGACTGAGTGACTTGTTAAATAGCATAGTGGTGAGAGAAGCAGACCTGTAAACTATCGGTTCCGCGTTAGTATCTTCTCACAGGCAAAGCGACAAACCCATTATAAATTATTCCATATAGATGAAAACTTTGCTGGCTAAAACATTCAGTATCTACATTATAGCCTGAAAATAAACAGTTTACGGTTATATTGCGATTGTTTCTGGTGGATTTTCTTAGTACGCATCTGGGCATGCGTTTAGGGTCAGGACAGACAAACATTTGTTGGCTAAAACATACAGTAGTTACATTATACTAAGCCTTAACTAAAACTATATATGGTTATATTGCAATGGTTTCTGCTTAATTCATATGTTTATTCCTAGGATGTAAGTGGATACCACTGAGCCTATTACTGGCTAATAAGCTGTTAAAACGGCCAGTGGCAAAAGCCATATACTTCATAGGGGCTATTTGTGGTGGAGGTAAAGTGAATAAGAAACGTTAGTCAGTTTAACACAATGCTTAATAGAGTCTAGCGACTGCTGGAACGTGTAATGCCTTGGTGAAGTGGTTAAAGACAGTGCCTCTCACGTGGAAGATCTAAGTTCTAATCTTTTGAGAGGAACGACTTTTATTAATTGTATTTAGTTTACAGTTATACACTGTTGCAACCATTTCTGGTAGATTCCACGATTCTCAATTCACTTGATGAGTTATCGCACCTATATTGATAGTTTGTCAGTCACAAATTAAAGAAAAGAGTATGTTATTATGCCATGAAATGAAATAGCTTTGGCAGACTCGCTAGCAATTGCTCAATTCCTATGAGTAGCCTATTCCATGATGTTAGTAGATACTGGTAAAGCGTATTATTGGGTAACACGCTGTTAAAACGGACAGTGGTATACGCCATACAGTTCATATACGCAATTTGTGGTGGAGGTACATTAAATAAGAAACAGTCAGTTTAACTGTATCAGTATCATTCACAAATGGCCAATTAGCTGTTGAAACAGCCAGTGGCAAAAGAGAATTTGTTCAGGGTAGACAACTGGTTAAATGTACTGCTCTGTGGTGTAGTGGTTAATGGCACAGCCTTTCACTTGGGCGACCCGATGTTCGAATCTTGAGAGGGCAACTTTCTATTGTGGGCCAGCTGAATTAGGCTTGTCTGGTTTCTTGCTGGCAAAGCTCACAGGACACTTGGAGTATTCTTTTCCCAGGGCAGATTTGTGGAATACAAGTGATAGTGTGATCACATGCACACATTGACCAGTTGACTTCTTGGTAGCCTCTATGGTCAGTCTCCTCCTTGCCTGGTCATCCAGTTTACAGGGACAGCCTGATCAATGCAAGGTCTGGGTGGTCCCTTACGCGTTCCATTTCTTAGTAATGGTCTTTACTGTGTCCAGGGGTTAGACAAAGCCTTTGCAATGTTTTTATACCCACCCCCCTGGCCTTTCCACAACTTTATCTTATAGTTATTTCCAAAGTACCTTTCCACCCATGGTGGATGTTTTTCTTTGATTTGCAGTACTAAGCAGTGTAGTCATCTATGACCAACCGCTTTTATTCGTAACTAATCAAAGTCTCTACAATTGATCGCAGATGGAAGCCAATTAGCTTGATTTTTGGAAGGTGGTTGTGTATATATTTGCAAGTTTGCGATTGAAATTATATATAAGGGGTGTTCACCAAATATGATATTTTACTGTTTTAATTAGGAATTTTTCTTTTTTTACATTTTATGGCTTGGATATTATGGGATACTGTGTGTAAATTATGCTGGAAAAAGTAGGGCAGAAATAGGGCACAAGGGCCGATATGGTGAACATTTTGAAAGGGGGAGGCTACTTTTATAGTATACAGTATATACTAATATGCATGAAAACGGCATGCTAGTCTACATATGCCACGGTGCTCATACTGTATCTGCACCACTTAGTATCCATCATGATGAATAGCTGTTACAGGTCGGGGTTCTGGTCGCCATTCACTTTGATGTAGAAAGGGGGGATGCTCTTCTGAGTGTATTGAATGGATGTGCTCTAGCAGTCACATGTAACTAACTTCACATGTGCTACCTAATTATAGCTGTGGGCTTCAGGATCCGTTCCTCCCCCCAGTCCTGCTTCTGCCAATCAGATGAAATATGGCCAGCTGTATTAGAGCTGCCTCGCAGATCTCATTAGTGCCTCTGTGGTTTTCTTAATTATTATTTTGAGAGATACTGCTTTCTTAATTCCTATTTGAGAAACGAGTAAGAGTTGTGTGTTCTATGCTTTAAATATACTGCCATTTACACTGTTTACTGTATGTTGGATGTGCTGGATGTGAATTTGCCAATTTTATTTTTATATAATCTTATATTAGGTGGAAGATAATTATTTTACTTAATCATCATATATTGCATTATGATCAATAGCAGTATATCTAGCTAATATCTAGTAGCTATTCTTTCCTAAGGCAATTTTGTAGCAAATAAAGCATGTTGAATAGCATTTAAAAGGTGTAATTGGGAGGTTGATGGGCACCCAACTCCTGGCTTAAATAATCCACTAAGCCGGTGAGTGTTTGTCTCTCTCTGAGCCCGATGGCTGAATAAATGGGGCAGCATGACTAATGCAACATCTTGTGGAATCCATCTCTGCATTTCTGCTCCTCACCCACTTCTCTGCTCTCTTTCTCCTCTCCCTCCCTTCCACCTCTCTTCACCCCCCTCCCACCCCTCTCCATTTCATTCGCTCGACTGCTTTCCTTGTTAAAGGTGTCCCAGTCGGCCTCGGCAGCTCAGATCAGTACGGCCTCTCTCTCTCTCTTTCCCTCACTCATAAGAGCAGCACATGTACAAACGCTCGCGCACACACCCACCAACCACGCAGAGACACGCGCTCACGGAGACGTACACTCAGACAGGACAGACAGGCACACAGAGCAGCCGCCCCTACCAGCTCCAGAACCACAGCCAGAGCCAGCTAGAAGACACAGCCCCTGGAAGAAGCAGACCAGCATGGATGCACTAAAGAAGGGATTCTCCATGGCCAAGGAGGGCGTTGTGGCCGCAGCTGAGAAGACCAAGGCCGGGGTGGAGGAGGCAGCAGCCAAAACCAAGGAGGGGGTCATGTATGTGGGTGAGTACATGAGTGACGGTGGTGACAGAAAGGTGCGGGACCGTGGAGGGGGTCATGTACGTGAGTGACGGTGGTGACAGAAAGGTGCGGGACCGTGGAGGGGGTCATGTACGTGAGTGACGGTGGTGAAAGAAAGGTGCGGGACCGTGGAGGGGGTCATGTACGTGAGTGACGGTGGTGACAGAAAGGTGCGGGACCGTGGAGGGGGTCATGTACGTGAGTGACGGTGGTGAAAGAAAGGTGCAGGACCGTGGAGGGGGTCATGTTCGTGAGTGACGGTGGTGACAGAAAGGTGCAGGACCGTGGAGGGGGTCATGCACGTGGGTGACGGAAAAATGCGGGACCGCGAACGAAATTCGCGCTGGTTTCATTGATAATAGTACAGCACCCTTTTTCCTGTGAGATAATCTGGCTTACATTTTGATCCTTTGATCCCAGCCTGGTGTGCTTGTTTTTTGATGGAAGAGTGGTGGGGGAGTGGTGCCCTAGTCTGCCTGCGAGGTTTGAATCAAATGTGACGGACAACCAGTCAGTATGTCAATGTAATATTACTCGTGGTAGGAAGACAGATTGAAAAAAATGGAGTAAAGCTTGATGAAAAGGAGTAAGAATGAGCAAAGCGGAGGGGCAAGAGAATAGTGAACAAAAGTGGTTGAAAGGGAGAGAAAAATCACGATGTCTTTTTAGTGCACATGCCGCTGGCACAACATGTTCTATTTCAAAGAAAAAAAAGTTTGGTAAAGGTAAAGAATTATGAAATGAATGATATTTACTAAATAATATGTACATATTCACTGATAATATTAGTGTGTATATATATATATATATATACACACAAATTTACAAACAAGGCCACACATATACAGTACCAGTCAAAAGTTTAGACACACTTACCAGTTTCATTGAATGGGCAAGTGTGGTACTGTATGTACATTTCGAAGTGCACATAAATGTCTTCAAATATGTACACGTGTGCGTTTGTGAGAGTGCAACACGGCAGTGCCAGGGGGAGTGGGAGGGGCCTGTGACTCTGACTGTGCCTGCTGGTCCAGCCGCTGCAGCACAGAGATTCTTCCTGGTCGTCACAGAGCTAATTATGCAGCTAGCCTCATGGTCAGAACCGCCAGCCCCGGCAACGCCAAGCCTAGCCCAACCCGACATATCCCAGCACAGCCTTACCAAGCGTATCCTGCCCAGATCATATTGTAATAGACCCAGTGACTGTAAAGGTGAACTATAGACCATCATAATATGCAAAGCAAGGCTGTGCCCGTAAATAACTTTAAAGGTTCCCAAACGCCTACACAAGCAGACTGTACATTTAAATTACCAAACTGGGCTTAGGAAAATACACTATTCAAAAGATATGCTGAGATTATGTTCATTGACTAAACAGACACAGTGATTTATAAGGTATGCTGTGACAAATAAATGCGTTCTGTGGCCAGTCAGCACAGACATCCTGGAGAGGAAAGAGGCTAGTGGTGGAGATGCTTTGGTAGGGAATGTGAGTGGAAGAATGAATTAATACATGAAGCATTTGAGTCGTCTCGTCCCTGGTTTTCATTCCCGGTTAGTGAGGACGAGATAAGAAGTATACGGGACGTATACTCAAAGAGAATGAGAAGGAGAACCAGACAATGAGGTAACGAGACAATGAATGAATGGGCGGTGCACTCTTGGAATGCAATAGTTACAGTTTACGTGATTAACAGTGATTGGCTGTGAATGTGCCGATTGTGAAGGAGACCATGTCACTATCCGTACATCGTAAATCATCCCCCCTCCCCACGTGATAGCGGGCAGATATCTCTGCTCAAGGACCCAGAGCCTTTTCACAGTCTCATTGATATATTGATCTTAGCACTGTAAAGAGATCATTTAACCTCTACTGCATGGTCACGTAGCATTACACATGACCAAGCATTTTTTAGTGTTATTTTCCTGAAATCGGCGTCATTCTTACTCCATCTTCCATTAGTGATGGGCGCGGCTTTCTGGCCTCCCCCAATCGCTGTCCGATCATATGCCTAGCCACAGACATCACTATTTACAGTGCTGTTAGATCTGCCTGTCTATGATCAAACAACTGTCAGTCTGGAAACACTGGCTCTCCCTTGCTGTCTGTATTCCTTCACAGTCAGTGATCTTGACAGACCGTGTGGTCGGGGGATGAAGGGGGGGTAAGAGGGCAGGGAGTTAAGTGGGGGCTAAAGTAGTAGTAGCATTCTCAGCCCAGTAGCACACGTCCCCACCAATGGAGGGACAGTAGATGGTTTGTTCATCTAAATCACTGCATGATCTACAAAAAAAGAATAGTCTGTATTCAGGTTCGCCATCTGAACTGGTTGTATTATTATGCTTAAAAACATGATATTAATTTTGTCTGCTTGGAGTAATCTGTCAATGGACAGGTGCATTCATTGGAGGGAATTTCTATTATTTTTACAAAGGTCCAAAATGTGCTGTTTGCTGAGATGTGTGGCAATATTCTAAAATGTTAAATATATAGCTTCTTGCTATTGAGTTGGAGTAGTTTCTCTGAACCTCAGTCCAGTGTTTTTCTCTACACAGTCAGAGGCAGACATCCTGTCTCCTAGACTCTGCAGCAAAAATCTATCGTCCTGATTACGCTTAGAAAATGAAAGGCCAAAACTGTTTTCATTTCAATTTGAAGAACATCTACATTAGAAATTGCTTCACCCAACTATTCATTACTGATGGAAATGCATAACATATTGTACATAAATTAGTGGATTAATTTCACAATTGCTATATTTCTGTGTTGGAGATAAACCAGGTTTTTGTGTTTGTATGAAATTATTTTGTTAAAGGGCTTATTGGTGAAGGACTAAATGTGAATGTTATGTTATTCGGAAATGTTCTTTAAAATGTTTGGGACCTCTAGCTGTAGTACTGTATGAGCTGACATGTGTAGAAGTTGCTTTATGTCTTAAACCTCTCTCTTTATTATCCTTCCTACACAGGGGGATTTAACGCCTATCAGTTTAAGAGGTATAGATGATACAACATCAAGTAGTTGAGTAACACGGCTGCATGGGATTTGCAGGATTATAAAGTCAGTGTTTTTTTGCATTTGACTCTATTATCCAAGATGGTGGATTCGACCCTTCTAATGCAGTTGTATCAGCTATGCATGTCGGCAAAACAATGACCTGATACAATCTGATACACACTTAAGGGTCACGTTTAAAACACTGCCAGATGCTATGTACTTCAGAGTTTATATTTACACTCAGTTTAGAGAGTTGTTTTAACACTTTAGGGGGTGGCCTTATTTGTATATTTCTCAAATGCCATCAACTGGATCACCAACAAGCTGCATACAAAATGAATTGTTTAGAAATTAAACCTTACCTATCTAAACTAAAACAAACTTCTGTGAAAAATATACTGAACAAAATTTGAAATGCTACATGCAAAAATGTCAAAGATATTACTGAGCTATAGTTCATGTAAGGAAACCAATCTATAGAAATGAAATGGGCCCAAATGTAGTAATTTCACTTTAAATAAATAAGCTATTATTTTCATATATAGAAATAAGGACATAAGGGATTTGCTAAAGACAACAAAACAATTTTATTATACACAACTATGGTATTAACATGTACACCACTGAATGGAATACACTCAGAAAGAATTCTAGAAATTAAAAAAATCAACACTTAAAAAAAACAGTCGCCCTGGAAACACACACACACACACACACACACACACACACAGCTTGCGGCCCCACCAGGGGAACAAGCTGCGGGGTTAAGAAAGCAGTGAGTGCCCTGAGACAGCACTGTCAGAGCAGTAGAGCGTGCTGAGCTCTCTTCCACACAGCAAAGCCCCACCAGGCATCCATCAAGCACATTACTGAATATGAGACATTCTCTATAGTATAAGAGAGAATGGATTACCCTTTAAAAAAATCCTCCATCTCCCCGTTTATCTGCACTGCCTCACTAATCCCTTGTGAGTGTGTGTGCGTGCGTGCGCATGTGTGTGCGTGTACGTTTGTGTGTACACGTCTGAGCATGCACACATGTATGTGTCCCAACGTGAGTGCATCTGTTTGAGTGTGCTCACTCCTCCACCCTGAGCGTGTTGTGGTTGGCTGAGGCTGATGTACGCCATGTTATGTCGTCTGAGGTGGTCTCGTGTGAATTGGCCAATGGCGGGGGTCGTAGTGTGACGCCCTAGGATTTTGGCAGACGCATTCTGTATGTGTTCACGTGTTGACACCAGGTTGTGTGGAGAGGCATTGTTCTGGATGATGTGTTCAATGGTGCAGGAGTGTGTGTCGGTGTGTTCATTTGTGTGTGTATGTGGCGGGGGGGGTAGTTACAAGGCCGAGTGCAACAGGAGAGGGAGTGTACTGAACTGAGAGGAGGATGAAGAGAAAGAGACAGGATGGACCATAACATACAATGTCTTATTTACTATTCGCTGTCCTCTGGTCTACTGTACTTATTGCTGCCACTATAGGGTGCTTCTACAATATGCGACAGGCGAATGACACTACTGCCTATTGTCTGTCAGAGGCACCAAGCCAAACATACCTACATATTTAATGACGGTATCTCAAGAGAGATGGTTGCGCCCCATAAAAACACTGGTGCCCTCATGCCTAGAGTGTGTTTAGGCCAATCAGATGGTTTGCTTGCATCCTTAGGCTACAACACTGAAGTAATTAATTCTCTGGATGTTACTTGGCTTGTCATTGGGACAGTGTTAACCATCTCAGTCAGCCATGAAATTCCAAATTTGAAAGCCTGTGGTTTTAATGACATGGGCACATATCGACACGTACATGACAGAGAACATTATCGGGACCTGGTTTTGGCACAACAATGCCACTTTTACAACCAGTGGCCCCATATCATAAAATGCGTCTTTCAAAGTTTATTGAAGCTTCAGTATATCATTTTCAAATGGACACAATTTTCTACATTTAATGAACTGCTTTACTGCAGTTTCTAAACTCCTACATAATATTTATATTGGTTTCGCTCCCATTACACATGTTGGGGTCAGTATAGTGAAAATGCAACTAGTAGCAAAATGGGTCATTTATTTTCTGCATGTGTACTGAAAGTGTCCCATTTTCACAATACTCACCTGACCTCGACAGTGCTAAGAATTTCTCTGTTACCGTGCACAAGTCTATGCTGGAGGGCCTGCTGGAATTGTGACATATCCCTGCTGAAAAAGTCCTACAGATTTTATGAATGCCTCCTATAACCAAAGTTATGCAAATAACCTCCACAGCGCAGGCACATAACGACTGCCTTCCATGTCACACTTACTAACTTCACTCTTACTGTTGAACACTAACAGCTTTTATGACCCATTAAACTAAAGGTGTGACTCTCAGGAACACGTATGTGTTGTATTTCAACGCAAAGTGAATCTCTTTCTACAGCACATTATTACTTGATCATCTTCCCCGGACGTTTTCAGGACTTTTCCAACCACACTGATGCATGGCTGTAGCCTAGCGGCTAAGAGCGCAGGGCCAGTAAACAACAGATCGCTGGTTCTAATCCCTGAGGAAACCAGGCGATAAACCCTGTGAATATGTCCCAGGGCAGATCAGTCAACCCTAACGCCAACCAGGTCATTGCGGTATATTGTAATAAGTATGTGTTCTTAGGATCCTTACCTGGTAAAGTAATGGTGGAGAAAATGTAAAAAATACTGACAGCATACAGACACGTCCGAGGAACGGCGGTGGTCAGTGGTGTGACTTCGGCGAGTTAGAAACTACAGATGGAGTTGTACACTCGCCTGTGTGATGTCACACCCCAGCTCATGACTAGAGGAACAGGGAGTTCAGTTCCCCGTCTTTCTTCTTATGGTTACATAAGCACCATCTTATCGTAGAAGGATGTAAGGAAACTCTAAATTAAGAGACTGCTAATTAATCAAAAGGGGGAAATGGAGAAAATGAGAGGAATACAGAGAGAACAGGAGAACTGAATGGAAAGCGCGACAGAGATGCAATGGTGCTTAAATGCAAAGCCTTTAGTTGTAGGTGTAGAGCTAACAACAATCATCAAAGATTCTTTTGCATTCTTATCAGACAAAGAATCCTCTATCAATTTCTTTCCATACGATATGACCACTATGACTTTGTGTTTTTCGGGGTTGTTGTATTTGTTTCCACATCAGCCTTCTCACCTGCAGCGTAGATAACCCTCATCACAGCCACCATGTCCCTCTGCTGATGTCAGATGATATTAGATCTCTCTCACCCACATTGACCTCATGATACAACATCAATGGCTACCTGTTGATATTGCTCTATCTATTAAAACCTTGACAACACAGTAGTCTGGCTCCTGTGTAAGTCTGTGTTCTACATAGGTCAGTGGGAGTTTAGCTCATGGCAATTTACAAGCCCCCAGTACTAAATAAGCCCGTTGTTGAGTAGACAGTAATATGACAATGGCATGCTTGACTTGTGAAATGTGTTTGTGTGGGAGGACTGAGGAGGGGCTTTCAAACATCTCCCAGTGTCAAAAAAGGAAACAAAAATGGATTGTTTTGGTGCTGATTTGCATTGTAGTGAAAGAGAGAGGCAGGGAAAGATCGGGGGGGAGAGAGAGGAATAGGAACAGAAAGCATATGCTTGAGAAAGAGGGGTAAAGAGAGTGAGATATACTCAATTTGCTTAACGTCAATTGTTTCCAGAGGGTTGAGTGTGTATGGCTGGCCAACAGATAGGGACCCATACAACACTGTGGCTGTAGGAATGACTGGCCTGTTCTCTCCTTAATGTCTTTTTCAGACAGAGAGACAGAGCAGTCCACTGTAGCAGAGGCTGGAAGAGAACAGAGAGCAAAATCCCACCAGTTAGAACAGACACCAAGTATCTGGCACTTTATATGAACAAGGGAGGGTGATATTGAAACGTTAGGGAAGACTGGAGATGTTGATGTGGGTTATTCTGTATAATGTCCATAAACTGGTTTCTTTGTAAAAAAAAATCTACATCGCCTTAACGTTCGGAAGCAGAGTGGTCCCAGTCACCAGTAGTCAATTAAATGTTCTTTAAGTTTGAGAAACACGAATAAAACCAAAATCTAGCTTTTCTTTTTTTTTTTCACAGGTACCAAGACAAAAGATGGGATGGTAGCCGGTGTGAACACTGGTAAGTGCAATGCTACCAACACAGAATCCACTGCAGTACGTTTCATTACAGGTACCAGATCCTTTTGAGAAACCACGACTCCCTGTCCTCTTTTCCCAGTGGCCCAGAGAACAACTGAACAGGCCAATATTGTCAGCGAGGCCACAGTCGCAGGGGCCAACGAGCTGTCTCAGCAAACAGTAGAAGGAATGGAGAATGTGGCGGTGAGCACTGGATTGGTGAATCAGGTAAGTGACAGCCTATCTTTCCATATTGTGAAGACGCTGACATGGTCCTCTCAACAGGAAACTATGGGGTTGGAAAATTGTGTGATTTAAAGACTCTTTAGAGTTTTTAGAAGAGATTTGGGATCGAAATGGGACCTGAAATGTCTTTCCTTTAACCATTTTGTCCTGGTCACAAACACAGATTATTTTTGTGTGCTTGTGTAATTAAAGTGTATGAGCATATTTCTGCTTTTCATTTCTATGTTATAAGGGATGCTAAGTAAAAGGAGCAACAATTACTGTTTGTAGATGTTTGTGTATGTCTGTGTACATCTCTGTGGTATATGTCTGTGTATATCTCTGTGGTATATGTCTGTGTATGTCTGTGTACATCTCTGTGGTATATGTCTGTGTATGTCTGTGTACATCTCTGTATATGTCTGTGGTATATGTCTGTGTATGTCTGTGTACATCTCTGTGGTATATGTCTGTGTATGTTTATGTACATCTCTGTGGTACATGTCTGTGTATGTCTGTGTACATCTCTGTGGTATATGTCTGTGTATTTCTGTGTACATTTCTGTGGTATGTGTCTGTGTATGTTTATGCACATCTCTGTGGTATATGTCGGTGTATGTTTATGTACATCTCTGTGGTATATGTCTGTGTATGTCTGTGTACATCTCTGTGGTATATGTCTGTGTATGTCTATGGCAGTGGTATTTATATCTGGCCCTCAAATCCAGATCCAGTCCATTTTCCACTGCAAACCCTAATCAGGGACTTAACCTTCTGTCCTACCTCATCATTGTTGCACCCACCTGGTGTCCCAGGCCTAAATAAGTCCCTGATTAGAGGGTTGCAATGAAGAAACGGTGTGGAACTGCCTCAGAGGGTCAGATTTGAATACCTCTGATCTACGGTATGTCTATTTCTGTACACATATATGTCTTTGTTTATGCATGTCCATGTCTGTATGTGTCCATGGTAAATATCTGTGCATGTGTGTCTATATGTCTATAGTACGGTATGTCTGTATGTGTGTGTTGTTGGTAACTTGTGTTGTTCCTCCTCTTTCCACCCATGACGGCACTGTCTGACAGGAAAAGGGACTGGAAGAAACAGCAGCTCTGGAGGCGGAGCCTGAGGTGGATTGACTTGGGTGTTGGAGGGTTTAGTACAGTGAAATAATGCACGGCTTGATGCTTGCTGCAATCATTGGCTTCTGACTGAAGCACCGTGACTTTACAATAAAAGACAATTCACTTGGGCGCCTAATGCTTGTGTGGTGGCTGTTTCAAGGGAGGGCAGATGGGTGTGATTCTGATCAGCTCCAATTCAGCAAATATTTCCTCACACTGTGATTGTATGTTCACAATGAGGAAAACTTTGCCAGAACACAAGATACCAATCAAAAATCATACTCAAAGAAAGAGCCTACTATTGAAAATGTATGAATGCATAGAAATTCAATATTGCTATAAATGTAGGAACATATTTAAACTGTTCCTTCAACAGATTCAATAAATGAATGATAAGGATTAAAAGCTACCACCAGCAGGGTGCTATGGTCATTTAGCAGGGAAGGCCAAATTGTTGTGTCCCAACTACATTAATTTTCCACTCACCTATTAGGCTGCAGAGAGTGTGCAGTTTGGGACAAGGACTTATGATAGCACTGCCATACTGAAAAATATGTTTAAAACAATTATTTGAAAAAACATACATGTGAACAAAAATTCTAGCATTATTTTCAATAGCAATTGTGTTCTAAACAAATTGACAAATGTATGACATAAAACATTTCTAATTGAAGAGAAAATATGAAATTTAAAGCGTAATTCTAAAATGCATCCACAAAATACTGCCACTATATTCTTCCTATGGGGACTAACTATAACATTAGCTCATGTTACGTTGAATCTCTTCTGTGATTTTATTTGCAGGTTTGGGGTGAATGTTATGTGGCGTGTGTGCGTCTTTGTGTATGTGTGTGAATGTGTAATTTCTTCTTTCAGGTGCTTTTTCATTTAAAGTAAGAGCACATAGAGTATATAATTAAAACCACAGCTCTAACAATCTCTCTGTTGCTCCACACCACAGCAGGCAATCAATACCCTTCTGTTTTCAGAATCCTGTCTATCTCTCTGCTTTTATGTGTTCATTTTGAAAGGCACTATAAAGCCTTTTGTTAGCACAAAAGTTTAGCAGCAGCATGGTTAAAAATAACAACTGTCTGTTACCATGACATGATATAATAATCATCCTTACCCAGCCACCGTTATTATTGTATGGTATGAATTAGATTGTAGCAATGTCATTATTTTAGGTAATAATTCTTGCTAGAATTAACCACAGTTATAATCAAAACAAAAATTATTGATGCCATAATTAATTCCAAGTCAATTTGTTTGATCATATTAACCTTTTTATAATCAAATCAGGAAATATTGCTACTGTCATTTTTTTTAATAATCAAACTTCACCGTCAAATGTCATACCATGCCCAAAATAATAATTTCATGCAGGGAGTCATGTTTATAATTTATAGTGTCTGAGCCTGATATAGCTGTCTGAACTCAGACTGTACCCTTCTACCCTGTCTCCATTGCCTCTCCACCCTGCTGTCCTGCCAATAAAAAATTATAAAATACCCCTTAAATAGGCATTGCTATTCTACAGATGATTGCAAAGGTAATTTTTGGGCATGAATCCATATCCTAAAAAACTGTTAAGGATATATCCTTTCTTGAGTGCCTGAGCTTAGGATATGTCAATATGCCATTGAAGCTCTAACTACCATACTAAATGTAGTTCAGAAAGTATTTGGACCCCAATTTTTCCACATCTTGGTGTGTTATAGACTTAACTTAAAATTGATGAAATTTTGTTATTTTACCATCAATCTACACACAATAGCCCATACTGACGAAACAAAAACACGTTTAAAAAAAATGTGTGCCAATTTATTAAAATCTTTAGGTCTCCCAACAGATGTTCAGTAGGGTTGAAGTCCAGGCTTTGGCTGGGCTACTCAAGGACATTCAAATACTTGTCCTCAAGCCACTTCAGTGTCATGTTGGCTGTGTGCTTCAGGTTGTTGTTGTGCTGAAAGATGAATTTCATCTATGGTCCTGTGCTCTCTGGACCTTATTGTGTTTTGCTCCGTTCATCCTTCCCTCAATCCTACAAGGTCTCCCAGACCCTGATGCTAAGAAGCATCCCAATAGCATAATCCTCCCGCCACCATGCTTCGCCCTAGGGATCGAATTAGCCAGGTTATGAGTGGTACCTTGTTTTTGCTAGCCACTGCACATGGCATTCAGGCCTATTAGTTCATTTTGGATTTATCAGTCCATAGAATATTTTTCCTTTTGCTTTCAGAGTCCTTCAAGCAGCTTTGTTTGGTTAATTGCTTAGCTCTAGAAAGAGAGTTGGTGGTTAGCCAACATACTGTTACTGTTTTGGCCTTGTCATTATGTGGCATATGTGTGTATATTGATGTAAA
The DNA here is from genome assembly GCA_016801105.1 of Esox niger. Classification (NCBI taxonomy): domain Eukaryota; kingdom Metazoa; phylum Chordata; class Actinopteri; order Esociformes; family Esocidae; genus Esox; species Esox niger. The sequence goes on along the minus strand of JACXGJ010009555.1, from coordinate 2,739 downwards.
AATATATATTTAATAAATTATAAATCAAGTCTATAACAAGAACGTGTGGAAAAAGTGAAAGGATTTGAGTACTTTCTGAAGGAACTGTTGATGCCTGTGCATGTCAACCTGAACTGTGGTTTGAATACAGTAACATCTCAATTTCCTCCATCTAACCTTCCTCTAGATCCATTCCACACATGCTCAGCTGGATACTCCATCAGGGGACGTTATCCATTCATTCTCTTGCTAATAATCGTTGTTTGTACCACACAGGGTGACTTCTCTCAGGGAGCTGAGCAGGCCGGACAGTAGGTGAGTGTGTTTGTATGGGGCTTGCATGTGTGTGTGCGCTGAAGTATATTTACAGACGAGAGATACATTTAAGGGAAAGCCTGATGCTTCCATAGAGGTGTAATGCATGACACAATTAAGCAATTCACATCTTATCGTGCACTGTGGCATGTTTAAAATGTTGACCCAGCCAAGTTGACCCCGGTTTTGGATCCAGATGGCAAGAGGAAATGTCTAGGTTACTGTGGAAGAGGGTATTTGAGCTCTTCCAGGAGATCAATGCCCCCATTGTCAGGGCATGAGGGGTCACAGAATGGTTTGAACTATGGAAGTGTTGTAAAACAGCATTAACAGTTCCAAATCTCAACCCAGTTAGCACCTATGTGAACGCTGCACACCAACATCATCAAAACAGCAAATGAGGGAATATCTTTTGGAAGAATGATAATGGTGATCGGTCTCTCCTGCAGAGGTCCAGAGACTGAAAGCACTTTACGCCAGGTTTTCCTTTCTCACTAACTGTACAGTATGTGTAGTCAGGAAGCTAGTGGTTACAACAAACATCTTTGTTAGCAAAATGCTTGTTTAATGTGCTCAAGGAGGTCCTAAAATGGCTGTGAATAACAGCAGAAAATCTATTAACACATAAAGATTAAGACTATTTCAACAGCCATGGCCAAAAGCCAAAGCTCACAGACCACACAATCCTAATTACCATAAATGACATAACTGCAGTTAAATGTGAGCTAGGGGGTGTTTACTGTTTGGTTTTACATTTTACATGGTAATCATTTAGCAGAAACGTATATCCAGAAAGACGTAATGAAAGCTAGGTGAAACGGATGATCACAATCATATCAAGAACATTTCCCTCTAAATTATTCAGAAGCAAAGTCAGTGCTGGTAGGAAAATGCTAAGGGCTTGTATACATGAAGAGAGCATAAAATGCTAGATAGACCTATGTTTGCATTATCATTTCCATAGCGTTAGAATTTACACCGACATGTTTGAGACATAGCATGCAGGATTGTGGCCGTCAATTGCGGGAATATCTAGGGATTTGCGAGTGCAGAAGAGCGAGCATCGTGGTACCAAGCAAACTCCCAGACAAATCAGTGAGATAGTTTCTATGGATAACATCTCAGGCAATTTGTGAAACATCAACTAAAAACGGTAAATATCTTACAAATGGCCCCTTTAAGAATAGTTGAAAGAAACACTCTGGCTTTAACAGAATTAAATACATCTATAACTATCACCCAATTAACAGCAAAATCTGTGAAACAAATTTCCAGCCAACCATTTTAAGTTATGTTAAAAGCTGCTTCGCTACATTGGTGTAGTGTGGGCGTAGCCCAAAATCAGAACAGACATGGCCGTATACAGGAGTCAATAAACATTTGAATGCTGCTCAGACGGCTCTTCCTTCTCAGGAAAATGACATCTTCTCTTTAAAGTAATAGCAAACATTTTGAGTCTGTTTAAAATACAAGTTCATGTTTTTTGTTTGACGTTTTTTACAATTTATAATTGGACACATATAAGGAGTATTGAACTACTTTTTTGGAAACAGAATATTCACTTTTTTCCCCAGTCAATTACTTTATATAGAAGTAAAACTGCCTCTGAAATTACATAGCTTCTGAAATTCTGGAATTCAAATTCTACATTTTGAGTAGCAGTACATTAGATTGTATGGAAGCTTTATGTGTCACAGAATCTACACAGACTATCACAAAAAAGTTGTTTTAAATGACAGCCCACTAATTCTGCCTACTCCTATTTAATATAACATGCAACATATTTTTTTTAAATATCATTGTTAAATGTGGAAACCAAAATAGTAGACTCAAACCGTTATCTTGAAATTCTATCTAGGTATTGTCAAATTCATGTGGGTCTCAAAAGATGATTCTCTTCCTCAAGTGTGAAGCAAATTCTGTTAGTTTGAAATTGAAGTGGACTAGACCCTGTGCCTCTGAATCTCGACATTGGAACATGAAGGGTTTTGGTAAATGCCATTTGCACCTCTGTGACTAAATATGTATTTTTATACATTTTCCTTTGTCCACTTTTGCTCTTCCTTTGTTCCTTTTTTCTTCCTCCCTGTGTCAGGAGTCCTGAGCTCAGTGATAGCAGTGGCCTCCCTCGTCCTCTTTCTGGAAGAAACCCTGTGTTAGTTGCTGCTTGTCCTGCATCTCCCATCACCAACTCTGGATTGTGGGATAACTACTGCCCCCCCCGTGTCTCCTGTTAATGATTTCTTTGTGTGACTATAAAATCTAACAAATCTGAAAGATCCTCCTTAGCCAAAACACCCCTTACTGTATACTACACATTTCTGTCCTCATTCATTTACACTCCACATACCTCATCCCCAACGTCACCCACCGCGCCACTGTTCCCATCTTTACTCCATTCACACACACACACACACACACACACACACACACACACACACACAC
>JACXGJ010009554.1:0-24009 GCA_016801105.1 Esox niger | reverse complement strand
TAACATTATGACCACTGACAGGTGAAGTGAATAACACTGATACACCAATCAGCCATAACATTATGACCACTGACAGGTGAAGTGAATAACACTGATACACCAATCAGCCATAACATTATGACCACTGACAGGTGAAGTGAATAACACTGATACACCAATCAGCCATAACATTATGACCACTGACAGGTGAAGTGAATAAGTGGGTGGGTTATATTAGGCAGCAAGTGTACATTCTGTCCTCAAAGTTGACGTGTTGGTAGCAGGAAAAATGGACAAGCATCAAGATCTGAGTGACTTTGACAAGGGCCACATTTTGATGGCTAGACAACTGGGTCAGAGCATCTCCAAAACTGCAGGCCTTGTGGGGTGTTCTGGGTCTGCAGTGGTCAGTACCTCTCAAAAGTGGTCCAAGGAAGGAAAAGCGGTGAACCGGTGACAGGGCCATGGTCAGCTAAGACTCACTGATACACGTGGGGAGCGAAAGCTGGCCCATGTGGTCCGATCCAACTGACGAGCTGATGTAGCTCAAATTGCTGATAAAGTAAATGCTGCTACTGATAGAAAGGAGTCAAAACACAGTGCGCTACATACGGAGCTGCGTGTCCGACGACCAGTCAGGGTGTCCATGCTGACCCACAGTGGGCACATCAGCATCAGAACTGGACCACAGAGCGATGGAAAAAGGTGGCCTGATCAGATGAATCTCATTTTCTTGGATGGCAGGGTGTGAGTATATCGCTTACCTGGAGAACACATGACACCAGGATGCACCATGGGAAGAAGGCAAGAATGGAAAGCCTCAGAGGCCAAGGCTTAACAAAGACACTGGTGTCTTCAATGTGATTTCTATACAGTGTGAACAACAGAAGACCGAAAATAAAGCCCAGGGTCCAGTTGTGTAATCTGGATCAGAGTGGTCAGAATATTTAAAGCCCATGTTTTGCTATCCAGGATCAGGTCAAATCTAAATGTTATGCCGTTTTTTCAAAAGCAACATTAGATTGGGTCACCCTAATCCAGATACAAACTTTTCAAGATGACTAAATCCGGATGACCAGTGCTCGAAATTGGGAGGACATATCACAATGTAGGCTAATGGCAATGTAAAGAACAACCGGTAGAACAGCCAGGATGAGGTCACTCGGTGTGGTTATTTGTCTGCTGTTTTGGTTTCTCGCTTGTGACTTATAGGCATCATCACCATAACACCAATAATTACTGGTTCTACCGGTGAGAATCCTCCTTCCTCAATAACCAACAACTACTGGTTCTACCGGTGAGAATCCTCCTTCCTCAATAACCAACAACTACTGGTTCTACCGGTGAGAATCCTTCCTCAATGACCAACAACTACTGGTTCTACCGGTGAGAATCCTCCTTCCTTAATGACCAACAACTACTGGTTCTACCGGTGAGAATCCTTCCTCAATGACTGGTTCATTTCTGATGATTGTGTCATTGTTATTTATGTACAGTGATAACTGACAGTTAAAATGTATTAAAATATATTATTTTGTTTGATATTGACAGCTGTTGGGGGGATTATATTATGTGGACAAAATAATTGATTTGCCTTTAAATTTACTTAAAGTCTTAACAGGCGGCCTAATGTTTACATCATCTATTTTATCATGGAAATGGTTAAACAAATGAAGTGCAAAATATTAATAAATGTCAATATACTATGATACAGAGGTTGTATTATTTGACTAATTACATCTTTCAAATGGAAAAGAAATGATCAACTGTATTCAAGGCCTTTGACAGCTCACTGAATTAAAGCTGCACATTTCATCTCTTAAAATAATCATCTTTGGTTGCAGTCAGTGCTACGCCCAAACACTGACTAATGCTTCTTTAAAATACAAGGTTCAGACAGAAAAGAGATCACTGTGTGTTATTTTGCTAAATAAGATCATTTAGAAGTGTGACCATAAATGTAACGATACATTAAAGTCTCTACCCTTATGGAGAACAGAACATTAGCAGGTTTCCATACCTTTTTTACTGTGCTATGCCAGAGATTAGATAAAAATATGGTCCAGTGAGCTAGCAATAAACTATGATGCACATTCAGGTAAACCTGGCTCTCGTTTTTATCTATAGCTATCACGGCATATAGCTTGCAAGACATTAAAGATTTAATTTTCTGTAAACCGGAGAAAAAAACAACAACATTTACCACAGTTTTAGGGGCACATAAGAAATGGCATGTGTAGAATCTTGGGAAATGGGATACAACACTGCATAAATGTCTCTCCCATGATTTTATCGCAGTCATGGCAGAGGTAAAAGTAGATGCCTCTGGGATTACAAATAAAATGCTGTCTGGCATAAAGCAAACCAAGAATATCTGCAACGTATACATTAATAACACTTATAGATCTGTCCACATCCAAGATGCCTTTTCCTTCCTCGACACCCTCTCTGAATAAAAAGCAGTGGAGGGAAAGTAAATATATGGTTTCAGAAGTATAGCCAGAACACTGTCATTAGTGACACAGACTTAGTTTGACAGATGGCAAGTACAAGGTGCGGCAACTTTTATCCTACATTCCTTTAATACAGTGAGTTGGCACGGTTTGATGCCAGTGTTGAGATTGCTTGAAATCTACTGAGCATAAAATATTTTTTCATAAACTCTGCAGACAAACCATTTTTCTTGACATAAATATGAATAAATAGCTTTAACGATACCTAAATGTTTATTTGGCTAAGAAATACAAAAAGCAATATGACAGTTATTACAGAATGTGTTCATCTGGATGGCCTGTTGACCAGAGCAGGGCAATATTTATAAATACAAGTATGTTTGGTGGAGGGGGTCATTTCTTCTTCACGGGCGTTGTCTCTACTGCTGCAGCCTCAGCTCTCAACCTTTCCTCCTTCTCCTCCAGGAAGGCCTTGTACTCCTCCGCTGACAAACTGGTGATGGCAGGAGAGAAAGGAAGAAGAGAATAAAGGGGAGAGAAAGGAAGGAAGGAGAAAGAGAGAGGAAGGAGAAGGGGAGAGAGAGAGAAAGAGAGAGATATAGCGGAGCAATAACAATGTCAATGAAACGGTTTCAGTGATTAATGTATATAATTGAATAACTGAACGTCCACTGGATTATGGAAGTGCTACTCATATCTCTATTTAACGATAACATCTAGCTGGAGTATTCAGTGACAGTTCAGTGACACATACAGTACCAGAGGAAACCTGTGCCCCAGTCTATGGGGTCTCTATGAATCCTATTAGAACATTAAAACGACATGGAGCACTTTGAGTGAGGGGAAGGCCTTACTCGTCCACAATCTGGATGCCTAACGAGCGAGCCGAGCCAATGATACTCTTGACGACCGTCTCCAGGGAAGCATTCCGGATCTTGAACGCCTCATCCTGGGCCTTGACATGAGCAATCTCATACACGGCCCTCAAAGACACCATGCCCGCCGTCTCGTGACCTAGAGGGAGGGACAAGAGAGGAGGGCGGTTGGGGCGGCTAGGGAGAGACACCCAAATGGAAATTAGATGAATGAAAAAGTAATGGTGGACAAGAAGAAGCAAAGGGTGGAAGGAAGAGAAACGTTAAGGAGCCAGGGGGGAGTGCAGGGGGAGGGGGGGAGAACGGGGGGAGTGATTGAAGAGTGGGAGTATCCGACACAGAAAGGGGATATCCATAATTCTCTTTTTCTAAGCCCATCACCTTCCCCCGCTACCTTCATCCTGCCTCTAATTGCCAGCCTCAAAGTCCCCCGGTCGACCATAAATATATCATCAATCAAAACATCCCGTCAGCCCCGACACCCTGCGAAAGACCGCTGCCTACCTGTCCGGTACGGCCCGGCCCCCGTGGGGAACCAGAACCAGTGGCACCGGTCGCCAAGGTCCAAATCCTCACCTGTTTTACCGGCCCCTTTCTGGATGCCTGCTGCCTGCTTCAAGAAATAAGAGACGGTAGGCTGTCCGATCTTCAGGTCGTAACTCCTGTCGGGCTAGGGAGGAGAGAGATCAGAACACGCGTGTTTACACGCGTGGACGTGTGGTCAAAGCGGAATGGACGCAGCGCGAAGCCGAAAGCGGCTCTCTTCAACCCATGTCCCACATTAAAGCGTCATTGAAATGAACTACCATCAGTGACCAAATGACACGACACCATTTTGTCACCGTCTCTGAAATAGCCATTAGCAGGGCAAGCCCGGCGCTGCCAGCAGCGATCCCAAGGACATTAGCAACATCCCAGAATCACGCTGATTTAGGGACGGGGACTTGGCGGAGAAAACGGGCGATTTTCTCTTCGCCCGTCCATTTTATGAAAACAAGGTGAGTGAGGAGGGCGACAGGAAGCACCGGAAAGTCGTACCAGTGTGCAGAACCAGAAGAACCAGGAAACTCACTTGTCTGTGAGACCAGAGGATCAAGCCTTATACGTATACATGCCTATAATAACATGAAGACAGAGAGACTGACGTCGTCGGGGGAATTCAACTGGCACTCCAAGGACATGTGTGGTGAGGAGATACTAATGGTGACCAGCAGATGGCGCACATGAGCAAAGAAAGAGGAGGGCTGCCCAAAGAGCAGAGCCTTTCCTACTGTTGAAGTCAATGCCCATGGGACTTAAAAAGATCCATTTGTTCCCTTTCTCAAATATTCAACATATGCATGGAGATAAACGCACGTATAATTAGCTGGAGGACTTTGAAATGGGAAGTGGAATAAAATTGTGCCACTCGAAGATAAAAAATAATACATATGAAAAATTACTGCAGCATCTTTATGGCAATACTATCTTTTTACACGCTCTAAATTATCCGTAACTTTTATGTCCCCATGGATACTGTTAATTAATGAATGCAAAGGGCAGGGCTTACGTCAGTTTTACAGTATGAATAATGAAGCTTCCTGGGTAATGTTGACCGGCCAGCGAAATCGCATCGGCTCTCTGAGACGGGCAAGCTTGTCTGGGGATGATCCCCCGCAGTTAGGAGCCCTCTGATCAGTTCGGAACACTCACCTTAACGTGGATCTTGATGGGCAGAGGGATTCCTTCCTTGAGGTCTTTGGTTTTCTCGTTGAATTCCTTGCAGAACTGGCCAATGGGGATGCCCTTCTGTAGGAGACAGGGGATGAGAGGAGGAGACAGGGGAGGAGAGGAGGAGAGGGGGGAGGAGAGTAGGAGACAGTGGAGGAGAGTGAAACGTTTTAAAAATGTATGAGGAGCCTGGACCCACGAACAGCCATCCGAGTGTCACTCACCGCTGGTGTCGCTCGCTGCTGGAATACTAATGACAAGGCCTGTGCCTGTCAATCAATCAGAGGGCTCCTCAGAGCGGGCTGAGGGCACACAGATCCCAACCCCCCAGGAGAGACAGTCGCGGTGAGCGGGAGAGGGTGTGGTTGTTTACGTGGATCTGTTTGTGTAGTAGACCGTGTGTGTGTGTGTGTGTGTGTGTGTGGTTGTTTGTACAGTAAATGGGCATGGGAGCGTGCCTAGGTTTAACAGGCACGGTGTTTGTGGCCTGTGCCCGGGAGACATGCGTGATAAATGAGCCTTGCTGTTTCCAGTGCCTTCCAGGGCAACTGGCGAGAGGCAAAAAAATGGATGGGTGACATTAACACACACACACACACACACACACACACACACACACACACACACACACACACCTTCCCCCTTCACAATTCACCCTTCACCCACGGCAGCACATGTATTCTGATTGAAATGTTCATCAAAGTGCGGGTGAGAAACAGATTTTATACACACGTTTTAATGGCGCTATGAGCCGTCGTGATGGAGCGTGTGAAACACTGCCTGCAGATCTTAATGTCTCTAATGAAAAGACATTCATCCTAGCGGTCCTTTATTTGGGACTAACAGAGCGGAAAAGCTCTTTTAACATCCTCTCCACTCTATAAGAAAAAAAAACAACACCTAAGGAACAGTGAGGGAATTCTTCCATCCATCAGTCCATCCGTCCATCCATCCATCCATCCATCAGTCCATCCATCATTCCATCCATTCATCCGTCCATCCATCCATCCATCAGTCCATCCATCCATCCATCCGTCCATATCTCCTCTGCCTTTAGAAGAGCCTGACCTGGATGAGGTTGCAGTCACGTCTGATATTGTTTCAGAGCAGATGATGCCCATTTGAATTATAATATCTCACTAATGAAATGAAAAACCATAAAGTCCCTGGAGCTTATCTCCCTCTACCACCTCCTCCCCCCTCCCCAACTCCGCCCCCCCCCATCCACGCCGCTTATTAATAGAAATCCCATGTCAACCTCGGTGCTGTCTCCTGCCTGCCCGGTTCCCTCCCTCCTCCCGCGGAATAACGTAGCTAAACAAACACGCAGGGACGAGTGGACGACGGAGAGAATTTCTAATTAAATATGGATTAAAATAAGGACTGGGAGGTTGGGGAGTCCGCCGAAACACGCCCTCAGGCAGAGCCTCACGCAGATCTGGTACCCCCCTTTCTTCCTCTTTCAACCTCCCCACCCCCCCGCCTCCCCACGGCAGGATAATAATCTGTCAGGAGCTCCACCACCGAAGAACAATGACTTGAAAAGCCACGCGAACCCGGCTAGCACAGGCTGGACTAAAGGCTAGCACAGGCCGGACTAACGGCTAGCACAGGCCGGACTAACGGCTAGCACAGGCCGGACCAATGGCTAGCACAGGCCGGACCAACGGCTAGCACAGGCCGGACCAACGGCTAGCACAGGCCGGACCAACGGCTAGCACAGGCCGGACGAGGCCGGACTAACGGCTAGCACAGGCCGGACTAATGGCTAGCACAGGCCGGACTAACGGCTAGCACAGGCCGGACCAATGGCTAGCACAGGCCGGACCAATGGCTAGCACAGGCCGGACCAACGGCTAGCACAGGCCGGACGAGGCCGGACCAACGGCTAGCACAGGCCGGACGAGGCCGGACCAACGGCTAGCACAGGCCGGACGAGGCCGGACTAACGGCTAGCACAGGCCGGACTAACGGCTAGCACAGGCCGGACTAACGGCTAGCACAGGCCGGACTAACGGCTAGCACAGGCCGGACTAACGGCTAGCACAGGCCGGGCGAGGCCGGACTAACGGCTAGCACAGGCCGGACTAATGGCTAGCACAGGCCGGACTAATGGCTAGCACAGGCCGGAATAACGGCTAGCACAGGCCGGAGGAAGCCGGGCTAATGGTGTTTAGGTGCAGACAGACGAAGATGCAGAGTGGGAGACGGACGGACGACTGGGCTAAAGATAGACGCAGACAATGACATGAAAGGACAGTGAACCAGAGAGGAGACGCTGTCCAATGAAACAGCTTTTAAGCTGAGAACAGAACCAATAGTAGCTATGTAGACTGACAAAGGACACACACAAAGAATAAACACACACACAGGCAATGCTAGTTTTAATGAAGACATTACATGACAGTCACAGGGACGTTTGAAGAAGACTGGGTCAACCAGGGCCATCCTGGCCCGGCTCTTTTTAACAGCCTAATGGAAGTGATTATTGGGATTGAGCTGCGTTGGTAATTGTAATGAGACTCTTTAAACTGGCAGGAGAGGCTGGCATTCAATGAAAGCAAGGATCCCTTGGCTTCCTGACTCTCTGTGACATTTATAGCGGGGAGATATGGCCGCGAAAGAGACGCCGGGCATTTAAAACCCCGGCCAAATAACCAACTGCGGCACAGCTCCACTCCCTCTCCATCTGAACATCTAATCACCCACAAGACCAAGAGGAGTGGCCAGCTAAATCCTCTCTCCCCTCCTGCACCATAACTGATTAGACTCCACAACTCCGGAGTGCAGAAAGGCTGCGGCCTTTTACCAGAGGCAGTCCGACACATTGTCGCGTGGAGGGATATTTAACACCCTCATCTTCAAAGGGTTTCTTGGAGATCCTGTCTGTGCGCCAGGATTAACTGCTAATCTACAGCAATATTTCAGCCGTCAAACTCCACAGCGACACTAGTGAGTAATTGCTAAGATTCATTGCCAGATCCGACGGCTATTATACACATTTAAAAGAGCAATTAGGCATATATGATATTAACATCCGGGAAGTGTCCGTCCGATCTGACCCACACACTACTCTCCGGTCATCTTATTTAATGCGAACGGCGTTTCGGCTTCACTAACTCTTTTTAACAAGACTCAAAAACAGACAAAACATCGTGACCGACCATTGGATCACTGTGACTGACAGAAAACCGCGGAAGAATTAGAGAATGCAGAGGCTCAGCGAGCACAACCTGGCCATAGAGACGGTCGTCACGGGCAAACCTGGTGACCAGAGAGGACAGGTTGTACTCTCTGCACCCAGGGACAGGCGGAGACAGAGCTGCATTTCCTGTTACACCGTGATGAATACAAAGAACGAAGAGAAGCTCCCTTTTCCAAATCTACCAATCTGAGGGACAGCCAATGTTACCGTTTGTTTGGTTTGCCATATCAAGGCGTTATTGTCATTTGAAAACCAGCCCCTAGAGTTCCCATTATATTGTTGAACTATTCTCATTTCTTACTGTTGGTTCTGTAGCAACCATTATTAAAAATGGTGTATATTATTAGCGTTTGACCAACAATTGACCAATTTGCCATTGGTCTGACAACCGTTATTTCATGTAGACAAATGTTCTAACATCCCATGTTAAGAAAGTTTATTTACATAAACGATACAAAGTTAGAGAAAGACAGAGACGGCGCCCGGGCCGAAGAGAGACGGCGCCCGGGCCGAAGAGAGACGGCGCCCGGGCCGAAGAGAGACGGCGCCCGGGCCGAAGAGAGACGGCGCCCGGGCCGAAGAGAGACGGCGCCCGGGCCGAAGAGAGACGGCGACCCTGTAAGCAGACATAGCTGGAAGGGGCATGCACGGCCAGTGATGACAACGGTCACCATGTTCAATATTTGATCAATCAAAAGGGTCATTTGACCTCGGTGAGAACAGGAGCGTGGACTGGATCACAGGAGATCCTGAGGACTATATGTGTGTCGAGGATCACAGGGAGTAGGGCCATCTGTGAGCGTGTCCCCGCTTCACTGTGCACACACAGTCACAGATGCCTAAGAGGCATGATAGAGTGTGTGTCAGACAATCCAAAGGGAGGGAGCCTCTAGGCTGGATTAATTGCCCCTGGCAGACAGGAAAGACAGCGGATGCCCATCCCTGGGCACTGTGGGGGAGGTTCTGGATAGGGGAGGCGAGCTGTAGAGGTGAGCGAACCAGTGGGACTGGCCCAGGCTGGGGCAGAGGTTAATTAAACTCTCCCGTGTGAAACTCTCAATCATTCTCTCTGTTCCCTTGTTCATTTAGCCGGCCGCCATGTTGGCAGTTCACCACGTTCGTCCCTGTACTGCTGCACATCGGGCTTTTGTCCCGGCACAGGAGGAACGGATCGAGTTTCATAGCAATGTGCCACTGAGAACAGCAGGTCAACTCAGGTTCTCTGAGCCCACATTCAACTTAACCATATTGTACTGAAACGCCAACGGCTTAAAAATCAGGAGCACTTTCCAAATGAACAGGATGAAGAGAAACCAGAAACCGGTCAAAATCAAAGAGTTATTCATTACAACCAAAAAAGCTCTACTATAATGTCTACAGTTCTAGTAGGTTTTAATAATGTCTACTGTTCTAGTAGGTTTTAATAATGTCTACTGTTCTAGTAGGTTTTAATAATGTCTACTGTTCTAGTAGGTTTTAATAATGTCTACTGTTCTAGTAGGTTTTAATAATGTCTACAGTTCTAGTAGGTTTTAATAATGTCTACAGTTCTAGTAGGTTTAAATAATGTCTACAGATCTGGTCTGTTCTGATTGTCTACTGATCTGGTCTGTTCTGATTGTCTACTGATCTGGTCTGTTCTGATTGTCTACTGATCTGGTCTGTTCTGATTGTCTACTGATCTGGTCTGTTCTGATTGTCTATTGCTTTAGTTGGTTTGAATATTGTGGACACTAACCCTTGGATCATCTGCTCAATAAGAATACCAAGCAGGTCAGGAAATCAAAGTGATTGAATAATACCAAAGAAAACATGATATTTTCAACTGGATTAGGCTCTGGTACTGTGGCCAATGTCTTGCTGCACGATTAATCATGTGTGGAAGCAGAAGGTTGAGTCCTCTGGAGGCATCCACAACATGACCCAGGAACTCCAGAGGAGCCGGCACAAACTGTTTTATAGGCCTACTGATTTGGTAGTGCTCGCTATGAGTAGTAGAAATGTTGTTACAGCAGCAGCAGTAGTAGTAGTTTTGTTACAGCAGCAATAGTAGTAGCAGCAGTAGTTTTGTTACAGCAGTAGCGGTAGTAGTGGTAGTAGTAGTGGTAGTAGTAGTAGCAGCTTTGTTACAGCCGTAATAGTAGTAGTAGTAGTAGTAGTAGTAGTAGTAGTAGTAGTAGTAGTAGTAGTAGTAGTAGTAGTAGTAGTAGTAGTAGTAGTAGTAGTGTTACAGCAGTTTGAGTAGCATTGTTATTTTTATGGCAGTACTTGAATGTTTTAGTAGTACTAGTAACCTCAGTAGCTGAAGTGTTATTGATATTGTGTTACTAGTATTATCAATAGTACAAGAAGCAGTTGTATTACTAGCAGTAGTAGTAGCAGCATTGAGTAGTAGTACTAGTAATAGCAGTGGTATTAGATGCAGCAGCAACAGATACTATAGTTGAACTCTATAGATTGAATTAGTTATTGTGAAATAATAGAACCTAAGACAGATGAGTGAACGTGAGTGCACTTGATTCCAGCAGGACGCCTGACGGAGTGCCTGACCTTAGAGGGAACCAAGCGTTTAGCGTGGTGAACGCCTCACAGGTCAAGGCGTTTGCATTTGAGTCGTTTAGAAAGCACTCTAATTGCAACATTAAATTATTCAGCATGCGGTTGGTTGAGGCAGAGGCCCCGCCTCCAGCCCTTGTGTTAGAAAGGAGACTGCAGAGATCAGATGGTGAAGAGCGACTGGGGGGGGGCTGATCACTCTATTCTGGCTCCTCCGCTGATGGTCTCCACGTCCAGTGAACATCCGCCTGGGACCAAGCGCTCGTTAGCATTCTTGGATGGTCTCAACACACGCCCTTCCAAACTTACAGCCCCCCCCCCCCCCAAGGCAGAAAACTGATGACTGTGCAGAGCATTTCACCGTCTGCCTTCCCATCCTGCCACCCTCCGTTCCCAGACCTCTGTCCCCGCTCTGCCTCCCGCCCTCCGTTCCCAGACCTCTGTCCCCGCTCTGCCTCCCGCCCTCCGTTCCCAGACCTGTGTCCCCGCTCTGCCTCCCGCCCTCCGTTCCCAGACCTCTGTCCCCGCTCTGCCTCTCGCCCTCCGTTCCCAGATCTCTGCCTCCGCCCGCTGCAACCGAGCCAGTGCAGAGTGACCTTCATCCACACCCACGGAGAACCGTGGCACAATGGGGGAAGAGACTGACACAGAGCAAGAAGCAGAGAGAGAGAGAGAGAGAGAGAGAGAGAGAGAAACAGAACTGAGAGGGAATAGAGCTGGGAGGCATAAGGATGGAAAGAAAGGGAGAAGAGGAGGGGGGAAAAAACAAATTGAACCCAGGGAATGGAAAATCTCTGTGGAAGTCAGTGGAGCGCATAGCTGATTGTGACAAGAAAGATGACTCTCCTTCCCCTTTCTCACTGGTTCTGATTAAAGCACTCACTCTGAGATGACCCACACACACGGAGGAGAGAAGAAAGGTAGAAAGGAAAAGGAGGGAGCCTTTGAATTTAGATGTGATGCTGAGGAAAGCTGAGATGGATATGCCAATGCACTTAACGTAACAGGACGCACCAGGAGAAGGTGAAGCAACTCACGCTCCTTGACCAATCTGAAACAATCTCCCAGACACAAAAACTCCATATCCATCCATTCGGAAACGCTTTGGGCTGCAGGCCAGCAGACTGGGAATGCCGTACATCAAAAGCTAAGATGGTTTCGTTGTGTAACTAAATACAGTGAAACGTTGCCCAGATTTTTTTTTACGTGCAACCTAGCGTAAATCCTGTGTGAATTGTCTTTTCGAGACTGAAGGGGTCTAACTGAACAAGTAGAACACATGCGATTGGATGTTTCCACAGAGGCTTTTCCTGCTCTACTTGACAAAATAAAAGAGATATTTCAGTGAGTGTGATCTTGTTCACATGTCAGCTATTACATACTTTTCTATCTTATCTTTACCAATCCATAATGCCGTGGCATAGGTTTACCAATCCATTATACTGTGTGCCATATTTTACCAATCCATTACACTGTGTGCCATATTTTTATCAATCCATTATACTGTGTGCCATATTTTACCAATCCATTACACTATGTGCCATATTTTTACCATTCCATTATGCTGTGTGCCATATTTTTACCAATCCACTACGCTGTGTGCCATATTTTTACCAATCCACTACGCTGTGTGCCATCGTTTTACCAATCCATTACACTGTGTGCCATATTTTTATCAATCCATTATACTGTGTGCCATATTTTTATCAATCCATTATACTGTGTGCCATATTTTACCAATCCATTACACCGTGTGCCATATTTTTACCAATCCATTACACCGTGTGCCATATTTTTACCAATCCATTATACCGTGTGCCATATTTTTACCAATCCATTATACCGTGTGCCATATTTTACCAATCCATTATACCGTGTGCCATATTTTACCAATCCATTATACCGTGTGCCATATTTTACCAATCCATTATACCGTGTGCCATATTTTACCAATCCATTATACCGTGTGCCATATTTTACCAATCCATTATACCGTGTGCCATATTTTACCAATCCATTACACCGTGTGCCATATTTTTACCAATCCATTATACCGTGTGCCATATTTTTACCAATCCATTATACCGTGTGCCATATTTTACCAATCCATAAGCTGTGCCGTGTTTTTTACCAATCCATTACACTGTGTGCCATATTGTTACCAATCCATAATGCTGTGTCATATTTTTACCAATCCATAATGCTGTGCCATATTTTTACCAATCCATTACACTGTGTCATAGCTTTACCAATCCATTATACTGTGTCCTACCTTTATCAATCCATTATACTGTGTGTCAAATCTTGACCAATTCACTGTGGTTTGATTCATATCTTTACTAATCCATTGTTGTGTGTGTGTCAACATATTTGCCAACCCACTACACTAGATACTATTTTGGCACAGTAGCATCTATATATTAACCACGACGACGGAAAGAATTGTGGGGACTCCTAAATATTAATGCATTCCAATCTGCCTCTTAAAGTTACACACAATACAGTGGATGGTGAAAAGATGGGGGTGGCAAAGGGGAGGTGAGCAGTGAGGGAGAGAAGGGATCTGAGCTTGAGGAGAGAGGGAAAAGCGAGTGAGAGAGAAGGGAGCCGAGCAGCGAGAACGAGGGGAGCACGTAACCTGCCTACAAATTAAGACCGCAATCATAAACTCTTGCGGCGAGTTTCTTCATGTTTCACTCCCGCTTCCTCGCGGTTGGTTGTACTGTTGACACTTGGCTATTTTTTGGCCGTACATTCTGGATAACGATTCGCTAAGCAACAGTCTAATGACCGACTTCGACAGCTCAGTCAGAGCTTTCGATCTCCCAGTCCGAGCCCAGCAAACAAGCCTGCACCGCTACTTCCCGACTGGATCCCGATCTCCAGCCGCCAGACCCGAGAACTGAGGTGTCAAATCCAGGACGGACATACATGAAGAATTCCGTAACCGCGGCGACCGTGGAATAACTGTTTAAAATGACACGCTTATTTGACCGAATCAGAAGAAAGAAAGGGAAACTGAGTGGTGTTTAAATGAACTCGTTTTACTGGGACTAACTTGAATATGGATGGAGGGAAATTACTTTAAACCTTTTTAATCAATATAATAATTCCCATAGCAAAGCGGGAGACTATTCAGCTATTCCGGCAGACGGACAATAACAGGACTAACTGAAAGCAACCGATGTAAAGGACAGAATTGAGTAACGACAGTTTTGAATGAAGACTTTGATGTTCATTCAGGGACCGTTCGAATAGCCGACGTGGTTCTCAGATCAAGCCGGGAGGAGCAGCAAAGCAAGAACGCATGCTTCGGGTAACTATATCCCGCTATTTTAAATAGTTTCATTATTTTACTACACGCTGCAATTGTTAGCGACGGGCGATTATGTAACAGGTGGTGCAGTCAAATGTAGCAAAAGACTAGAGTGATTGACTGGGTGGATAAACGGAGGTGGGAGTGAGGGCGCATAAACATAACGCATTACAATCTCCATAGGGAGGTAATTTAAGCCAATGCCTGTTGGACGTGTCATCGGGTAAATTCAATAAAACCTATTAAAATCCTACACTTGTAATATCCTATAGTTGCGGTTCCAATAACGACGCCAATGCCCCATGACACATCAAGAAGAGGGGAAGGGGGGGACTCACCTGTATTGGATTAGCCATTACTTCACCGTAACTAAATTCCCCTCCTTCATTCTAGCCTCTGAAGCGTTCACGCAGCCAAAGATATACCTCTTCCTTGTAGGACTTAGTCTAGACCGTGATCTCCACCCTCCTGCTGGGCAAGCTTACATCTGATTTCGTTTGAAGTACCGTCCCTAGGAGAACGTTTTCATAGATGAGTCACGGAATTACAGGTGGAGCAATTCATCCTCCTTTTACCTGCATCCAAGAGCACCTGGCAGACCTCCAATTTAATATGAGAAAAACAAACAGTGACAGATAGGGAGAAAAGCCTGAGTGTATGTGCATGTTTGTGTTCATCCCCCACCAGGATAGTAAAACCAGGAATATTAGAGCTTAAGGGCACTGTTTACCAGCACTAGTGTTATAAATATAAATTGTTAGACTATTTTAAGGGTTAGGTTTTGGTTACAAGTGCAGTTTGAATTAAGGTTAGGTTTAGGGGTTAAGATTAGGGTAAATTGGATTTTGAGTGGGAATAATTGGTTCCCACAATGATTGTGTGTGTGTGTGTGTGTGTGTGTGTGTGTGTGTGTGTGTGTGTGTGTGTGTGTATGTGCATGCGTGTATGTGTGTGTGCCTGTGTGTGTGCAGGTGTATGTGTGTGCGCCTGTGTGTGTGCGCGTGTGCGTAGACGAGAGAGTGTGGGAAGCAATTCGAGAGCCATAATAGATTACCTGGGTAATTGGGGAAAACACTTGTTTCACCACCCCCACAATACACAAATAACAAAGCAAGAAACACCATGTTTTGGGCCCAAAACAAACTGAAAAAAATAAAAGAAATAAATCACTGTCCAGCTCAACACGCCCATCCCTCACACTGGCATGGAAACCACATGCATCAGCCTGTCAACTCCACAGTGCCATTTTGTAGCCCCACGAATGATGAATTCGGTCATTATTGATGAGCAGAGCGGACAGACACGGCTGTCACCCGGGACTCTCACTGAAAACAAAATAAACTATGTGTGTTGACAAGCCATCACAACGCACGCACGCACGCTCGGACTGACAGCTGAACGCCGCGGTTTCAGGGCAACATTTTCAGACACATGAAACGGCCGATAGGCGTGTTGGGAATGAGAAAGACTGAGGCAGATCTCGTCTGGGTTGGATGACTGGCTACCTTCCTCCACTGCCTCACTTTCAAGGGTTTTTATTTGAAGCACCATTTCAATTCCAATATTCCCAGTCAGTGGATTGGCAGACCGGAATACATTCAATTCCAGCACTGATAATCAAGTTCTGGGTGGCAGTGAAACCAAAACAAACAAAAGCCTCACGGTCTGGTAATCAGATATTAGCGATGCTGACGTGGGTGGCTCTCCTCAACATGGGCCCAAGAGCATCAGCCAAGATGGTTTCTTCACTCCTCAATTTTTATTCCTGTTCTGGATATTTGTGTGTTCAATGTTTCAAAGAGGTCTTTCTTTTAGAAACAAAAGTGTCCCAAAAAAAAAATAGACACAGACCAGGGACAGATCCAAGAGCAGAAAAGTGGCCTCCTCGTTAAAGTAGTTGGTGAACAGAGGATCAGCCCGAGGGGGGGGGGTGGTGGTGGTGGTGGGGGGGGGTCAAGACTCAGTTTCCCAGACCCCTTGATTCAAAAGTGTGGCATTCCGGGTGTGTTAACTAACGCAATTCATCAGTAAGATAAGATCTAAGATCAATGTGGTCGGTTTCTTGATTAATTAGGATGAGTTTGCAGAAGCCCGAGAAATGCAGCTTCCACAGCGGGCAAAACCAGGAAGTCCATCGTGTTCATTTCTTTTGATCCAAATTCTTTTTTCAAAGGTAATCCCTTAAAAGAGAAAATATATAAATAACACGCGTTCCTATTAGTTCAAGTCAGTTCTAGTCATTATATTTCCATATATTTAATCCTATCAAATAGGCAAAATCCTTGTGGATAACTTGAGAAAACAACGACCACTGGCGATGATTCATACATGGAGAGCTGGTGTAGGACAGGTCTCTTTGTTGCGCCCAGCATCAGAATTATCTGCCCGCAACTTCCTCTTCCTCACTTTCCCCTTTCCTCCATCCTGCTCTTCTCCTCTCCAGTGGTCTCCAGGCAGAGGTTATTTATGAACCATTACCTTCACGCAGTAATACTTTATTAGGCATGTAGACAGCCAAGAGCATCCATCTTTTACTTTCAATCTCCTCTTTCCTTCTCCCTCACAAGCCTCTAATCCCGACCCTGACAGCCTCACACTCCTCCCGGGGCTCAGAGGAGCGCAGTATAGATTGATGCCACTCGTCCGTCAGAAGCGCATGTAAACACACTTTATTCACAAGGCGATCTGCTCATCGGTTTCTCGATGGCCTGAGAGCCCCAGAATCGTTTCCCTCCATCACAGACTAAAGTGTTGCCATTGTGGCACATCGGAGGTGGTAATGATTTCATATTAAAATGCCATTGATCCCTTGGAGTGGCCGAGATCCGTGGTGGTGAAGGTTGGCTGCCTCCCCTTTCACGCTCCAGCCTCGGTCTGCTCGAAGAACCGCACCGCACAGCCTCAATGGGATAAAGGTGAGGCGCGTTCGATTTCACCATCAAGTCGGTGATAATTTCTCACTCCCGATCAATACTGGGGTTTTACACTGTCACACTGATCAAATTTGACCAGCCACAAAAAAATTCACATGTTGGTATTACATAAAATGGGGAGATTAACCAATTAGAATTGCCCGCGTGCACGCGCACACTCCCATAACAGAGTGAACATGCACAATCATGCGCACACAAATGCACACACAACCGTGCGAACACAACCGTGCGAACACAACCGTGCGAACACAACCGTGCGAACACACACATACATATGTTCTTGAACCCACAGGTAATTACCATCAAAAACATCTCAAAACAAATATTAATAAGAAACGCTTTATTAATATTCTACCCGACGAGAAGCAATTTTCTTTCGTTTTAAGACTGCGGCAGGCAGCCACAATGAAAATCAACAAGGCCGAGTAAAGAGCAAGGAAAACAAGGTTTTGACAAGCTGCCTGCCCAGCTCCTCGAACACAATTCATTAATAATGAACAAGGTAAAGAGCACAAAAGAAAAACACCAAGGCAGAAAATCTAGGTAACTTAAGAGTTTTAGTTGTCAGAAGGGGTTAAAACCTTCATAGCTGATGAGCCCAATTTGAATAAAAGACCTGCAGAGGAGCAAGACAACAAACCACTTCTCAGCATTCATGGCCAGGGAAGAACGCTCAGACCCAAAGCCTCCTGCCGATTTGTCATCAAAAAGAATATTCTCCATAGCAACAAGCATGACTGGCACCTCAGTTGAAAGGGCAAAAGTCTCAAGGAAAGGTTTCTTTTCAGTCACACGTAGCATTGTGGAACAAGTCAGGACAAAGTTGACATCAGAACACCACTGTTCTCCTTCTGAGGTAAATAAAGGCCCTGTTTCCCTGTCTTGACCTCTGTTTGTGTGTCCCCCCCCCAGGCATGGTGCCCACGCCCCAGGTGTGCGTATCAACCCTGGTCACGGTGAGCACGATGGCAGTGGTCGACCTCTACCTGCTGGAACAAAGCATGATGGGAGCCCGCGGTAAGGCCAGCCCTGGCGTGTGGCCGTGCACCGCCGTGTTGCTAGGTGACCTGGGCTTCCTGCTGGCACTGCGCTTCGTGTCGGCAGGCGTGGTGTCGGAGGCGCGCTCCCCACGCCGAGGCTTCGCCAATGCCCTCTGGTTCCTCTTTCTGTCTCTGCTGCAGCTCAAACTTTTCTTCGTCTGCCAGAACTACCGGACGGAGCGCCGGCCACCCGACCCCCTGGCCAGGAAGACGCTCACCCTGCTGCTGTCCATCTGCCTGCCCTCTTTGTTTCTGATCCTGACAGGGGCCGAGAACATGACACCCCTGCGCAGGAAGCAGGAGGTGCAGGGCAGGCTTCTCTGGGTGGTGGTGGACCTGCTGGATGTTCTGGACCTGCAAGCCGGGCTCTGGGAGGCCCATGTAGGGGCCCCTGACCTCAGGGTCCCCCTCTGGGCAGAGGGCCTGGTGTTCTTCTACTGCTACGCCCTCCTGCTACTGCTACCCTGCGTGGCCCTCACAGAGCTGGGGGCAGCCGCCCTGCCCGGGCAGAGGGGGCACCTCAAAGAGGCCCTGTACCCCTGGATAAGTCTGGTCACTATAAACGTGCTGACCCTGGCGCTCCGGGGGACCGGCATGCTGTGGTACAGAGACCCCCGGGTGTCGACGGTGTTCCTGGGGAAGAACCTGCTGGCCCTGACCGTGAAGCTGAGCTCGGCGTGGGAGAGGCACAAGCAGGCCGGGGGCCGGGGGCCAGGGGCCAGGGCCGAAGGAGAGCCCAGGGGGAGCCCCACCCTGGCAACACAGAGCTCGGAGCAGATGGAGGACCGGGCCATGGGCAAAACTAGCCCCGGGCCTTCCTCTCGCTACCAAACCCTGTCCCGGTCCCACGTGGGCCTGGACCGTGCAGACACCTCCCTTGGACCCTCATTCATCACTCATGAACTCTAGAACCCGTCCAGGCGGAGGCAGATCGGAGCGCCACAGTCAGTGGAGCATTTTGCACGGAGGACTGTTGCACTGCCGGCCTCACACGGACTTGGACAGAAATCACACACGCACACGCACTCACACACTCACACACACCCTTAACTCTGAACTGGCCCAGGCTACCACAGCAGTAACTCATCCAATTAGCTCACTTTGGTTAAAGGGATGATTTATGCACCCCTGGGCCCTGGCAGCGTGTAGTATTTGGGTATCCCAGAGGAGGGGGGGGGGGGAGGCGCCGGGGCAGCGGGGCGGAGCAGCAGAGGGGGGAGATGTACAGCGAACAAAGTGCCTTGCCTGTCAAGGAGCTACAATCCTCAGCGGCTGTTTTACAGACGTCATCTCTGCCATACTGGGGTTTGGACATAATGCAGTTTGTTAGTGTGTGTGTGTGTCTGTCTCTTTGTGTATACTGTGAACACACTCTGACAATAGAGTCGGCTGCTCCTCCAGGTCAGCGTTCACCCTGTAATAAAGTGTTTCAGACTCTCCGGCTGTGACACTTCATTGGCAGACTGAGGGGAGGTATTAGCAGCCTGTCGCAACGACGGTGGATGAAACGAGATCCGAGGCCGATCACTCACAGCCAGAGGGCCCGGGGGACTTTAAAAACATCCACTGCATCAAAGCAGATCCGTTTCCCCTTCATGTATCTAATGACAACCTCAGCGTTTCTATTGAAGACGCACACTGGTGTTCCGGGCCAACGGGGAGCACGGGAGAGGCCCGGTGTGTGTGCCGTGTGTGTGCCGTGTTGTGCTGCATGGAGAGATAGTGACAGATAGAGGAAAAGCCATCATTTATCACAATTAGACCAGCAGTGGACGCCCTGATGGGCATCCAGCTAGACGCCTGTCTGGTGGTTCTGCTGGAATCATTCAACAGAGAGGATTTACGTGTGTGTGTGTGTGTGTGTGTGTGTGTGTTGTGGTGAGGACAGGAATGTATTCAGTCTAATGCACTCCAACACCCCCCCTGTGCTCTAACCATTAATGGTCCCATTAATTGGAATCGGGACCCATTTGTCAAAACGCTAAGAGCTCAAACACAGCTTTATGCTTGATTTACAGGGCATATTTACAGGATGCTCCATCAGGCCACACACAAACGGCCACACACGCACGCACACGCACGCACTTGCTCCAGGGAGTTTCTCTGTAGTTCTGAGTGAAGGAATAGTCAGGCATGCGAACTACAGCAGAACGGGAATCGGAATCTCTCTGGCTTTCATCTCTCGAGCCCTCACTCACTCTCCATTTCAGAAGTGAGCGTCCTGGCTGCTCTCCCCGCCAGGCAGCTCCTCTCTTATGTCTGACATAAAGGAAGTAACTGCCCCAGTAGCAGCAGCCAACCGCTCCTTCTTGGAAAATGTCGCACCTGTTAAAGTGCATGTCCAATCCTCGGCATGTTCCTGTGGTCGGGGAAAAACAGAGTGATTGCCCTCTCCTTTCTCACATTCGCTGTATTCCTCACCACCATGGGGGTGTGCTAATTTCACTCTGGACTGCAATTATTCTCCTTCACCAAAGCCGTCAGTTCCCCCATTTCGCCTCTTCCGCTCCTCCTTTTATTCCTCTCGTTTGTTTAAATTTGCCCGGCAGCCGACAGGCTGCCTACCTCTCCACGCTCCCCCTGTCAGAGGTGGTTAGTCAGTGGAAAGGGAGGGAGGGAAAAAAAAAAAACAGGGAAGAGGAAAGATTAAAGAGCCAAGGCCGGTGCCTAAAGCAGAGCGGCTGCCCGCTGCCATCTATTTACAGTTTAGCACGCGCACGCAGCAACCCACAGCCAAACACACAGCCTTTTACGGAGCAAAGGAGCCCAGAGAACAGAGGTAAAGACTAACACATTTGCTCGGCGCAGCACAGCACTGACATATGGCCTTTGAAACCACTAAAGGAGGGCACCTTTAGATAAACATACGGTTCCGCTTTGCCTGGATGCAGCTCATCTCTCCTCATTACCTCCGCCTTTACCACACAAAGGTGTCTTTCGCCGAGCTCTACAAGAGCGCGTGGGGGGAGCGAGGAACTCAACAGACGGCAGTCTAAAAATCAGTCACGGCTCGACTCTCGCGCCATTGGTGGGAACCGCCAGATGACGAGGAGTGCCTGACACGTCAGAACATCCAATGCTAGGCAGCGTTGACACAGATTCTCGTTTTGAGGAGACATAATAAGAGACAGGAAGTGTGAGCAGTGGATTTACCTGTCCCAGGACAGGACCCAGGGGAGGGCCCGGTGCCGCCTGCCCCGATCGCACAATAGCCCGGATTACCCCGCCCACGTCCACCTTCTTCACCGCTTTGGCGGCTTTGGAGATCTTGGACATCCTGGTCTCTCAGTGGTCTGGAAGGCTATCTGTCCGTCCGACTGTCTGTAAGAACAACCTGCCGTTGGTAACCTGAGCAGAAAAAAAATAAAAAGACATCAGCTTGAAAATACTCAATTTACCAACACGTCAGGCTCATTAAAATATCACACAGTTGAAATCAATAGAGGACACCCCGAGGCTAAACCCAGGTTGTAAGTTTCACTGCAGTCTAGTAATTAAAAGAAAAAAAAACTCTGGCTTCGATCTCACTGAGAGTCACCAGCTCTCCTGGAGGGAGTTTGCGGTTGGGTTTTGAGTGGCCTTGACGCAGGTCCTTCGGTTCCCCATGGGTTCTGATATGGAACACGTGTTGCATTCTAAATGCATCCACCGTATCTAACCTGATATCACCGGCAGAGCAGTATAGATCGAACCACATCAGGGGCTGCCTCTCACCGTCTTGCCATTTCCTATAGTGATCCCTGATGGGCTGTTATCTTCCACACAGCCCACATAAACAGAGATTAGGGCATTTTTGATCCCTGGCCAAGAAAAGGTCAGGCGAATAAGTAGCAGAATGAACAGAGGAGAAGTGGAGGGGGGGCATTGTTCCTGCCTAGTGAGGGCCGAGAGGGCTATGCTTTTCCATTTCACCTTCAAATGCATTTACCAAATTACCAGTCAATTAGCAGAGTGGAGAGAGTGGACTGAACCCGTGGCCCTACTGCACAGGAAAAGTCAGAACATAAATAGCTAGCTTGTACACGGCTCTCCCGAATGGGAAAAAAACACCACTGTTAAACACAGAGATCAACGGGTTTTGACAGGAAACAGATTTGAGGTTCAGCCAGGTGACACTGGGAGAGACTAGCATACGAAATTCACAAGGAGTGAAGAGGTACAATAACTGAGATCACCATGAACGGACCACAAGAGACAATGGAAAAGCTTTAGAGGGGCACTTTATTTTGGTGTATAACATTTTAAAATGCTTTCTGATGAAAAGCTGTGGTTCTGTCTAGCGTTGTTGGGTTTGTTCAAGTGACAAATGTGTTTCGGTCTTTGCAACGACATTCATGACTGCACTAAGACAGCAAACTAAATTTAATTCATAGGACAGTTTTGATATATAGAGTAACTTGAATAAATCGATCATGAAAAATCCTCGATTTGAATTTACTGCCTCGAGTCTTCTATTCATCATAACAGTAAAGCCAGAGATCTTTGAGGTGGGTCCTGGTGGCAACCTACCGGGGGAAAAAATCCAAGTTTGGGAACACTTAACGCGAAAAGCGGGAATGTGATTTAACAGCAACACGTAACCGATGCAGAAAGATTTTAAAAATAACAACAACAAAAACATTCACAGAGGCATCAGACAATGGCGGAGAATGATAGGTTTCTGTTTACAGTACTGGCGAGTCGGAAGCCTCGTCATCTAGCGGAGCAGACGAGCGCTGCCTCGGACCGATACAATTCATTTTCTAGGAATAGCGTCAAGGTGTTGTCGACAGTGGCACAAAGCATCTTGGTAATGCCGGGCCTTACTCATCAAGTTGAACAATAGCCCCACGTGCATTTGCAATATTATGCAAATGAATCCGGCTAACGCGAGGCGTTCATCCAATGGAAGAAGTCTTTCATTAACAAGAGACGGTCTTCCTTGTTGGTCCACTCTTGTAATGCAATGGCACATATGAATTATTTTTGCTCCATATGAGTCGTTCTCTTATACCAACTGGAGCAAAAGCTAATTATAGCGGGGACACGCGCAATAAGGATAGGATGGTAGATATTGTTGGTGACTCAGGTCAGTTTTATTAGTTAGCTCTGTGTTGTTAAATGTGCAGTGTTTATTTAGCATTGAGTTGTTTGTTTTATATGGCAGCACCACTTGCAATTTGTAATTTGACAAAGCTGACAATACAATCCAGAAATTACTTTTAATTTAAAAGTTCTCACTCAATGAAACTGAATTGAACATAAAATAGTTTCGCTTATTCACCACAAATCAAATAAAACAGCCAATAGGCCTACTCAAAATAAAGGTTTTTGCTATGCAGCGCCAAACGAAAAATGTACTCCTCTAAAATAGAACTATCATTTTAACACTAGGTCTTTTCAAGAGACATTGATCTTCTATAAAACTTCTGAAATGTTATATAATTTCTTGGCCACATTCTGTATGCGAATATTGTTTTGAATAGAAATAGTCGCATCACGTACTGGGCTGCTTCAATTGCTAAGTTACGGCTCCAAGATCCTTCTGGGGGAAACCTGTTACATCCCTTAAAACCTGTTAGGTCCGTTGCAAAAACAGTCAATTTCCGCCTATAATGATGTACCCAAATCTAAATGCTTGTAGCTCATCACCTGAATACAGTAGAAACATATTTTTGGTTCCATTTGAAAGGAGACACTCTGTAGTTTGTAATAATCATGAATTAAGTATAACACAATAGATGTAGCAGAAGATAAAACAAACAAAAACATACGTTTTTGTGTCTTTTTTATTTGTCTCATCATGTTTGAAATGCAGTGGGTAGGCCATGCATTGGGATGGAAGGCTGGAAACACTTAAAATATATTCCAATAAATGGCAGCAGACTGTAGGCAAAGTTTTGGGCAGCTAGATTGAATGACCATGGAGCTGCAAAAGATTTTGTAAGAGGAGTCCAAAGTGT